>VZTV01016574.1:3200-15326 GCA_013400875.1 Anhinga rufa | reverse complement strand
GCCCGCCGCGGGGGCCCTGCCCTGCCCTGCCCTGCCCTGCCTCCCCGAGCGGGGCAGCCGCGCCGCCACCCTGCGGGACTCCTCGCCCCCGTCCCTCCACCTCCGCCGGGGCCGGCTCGGGGCGGGCTCCCTGCTGCCACCGTCCCCTCAGGGCCCCGGGCGCGGCCGCGCTCCCCCGGCCCCCTCGGCCGTCCCCTGAGGCGGGGAGGAGAGGCGCGGTGTGCCCCCCTCGCCAGGGCGGGCGGTTCGGCGGCTGTCCGGCCATCTGAGGCTGATACGCTCTCCTGCTCATCTGAAGAGGAACTTTGGTTAGCTTGGCTGAGAATCGCTAAGTTACTGAGCAGCGCCTTGAGAGAGTGAGTTTAGAAAAAGGCTTTAAAACTTTACTGTCACTGGGGTTACGATTTCAAGTTAAAATTGACTCACTTCATGGGATCCGCTACAAAGTGCGTTATATCACAACCACCTCAGCTTACCATCAGCAATAGCAAAAATATTTCCCAGTTTGGGATTCAGAAGAGTAATGACATGCTGTTTTCGGGTCAAGCCCAGATACCGCCATGAAATCTGAGGTATCGACCGTGTCCCAGACCCATCTGATAAAGCTGGGGGAAAATTCCTACATCCATAGGCAGAATATCAAAGTCATCACAGGGAAGGAGTCATGCCAGTTCAGAAAACTACAAGACAAATGCCTAGAAACCAAAGCTAGGGATGGTAAGGTGTCTGCAAGGAACAGATTTCCCCATGCAGAGGAAGCCCTTGGCCATTTCTGCAAGGGCCGCTCCACGTTACAGCAGCAGAACCCGTGTTCCAAATGCCGGTTCCCAAACACTGAGGTTAGGTCTGGCAGAGATGGCTCTTCATCTCCCCTCCTTACAGCACGGGTAGCTGGCACAAAGGAGCAAAAAGGATGTGCCTTCTAACAGACTAGAATCTAATCTAATCTATTGAGAGCAGAAAAAGTTTTCCATAATTTCAGTCAGCTTTATAAATGGTTGAACAGTAGTCACACATTATTTTTTATTAATACTTTCACCCTACACATGCAGAAACTATTGAAACAAAATGATATGCAGAATGGGGTAGCGACAAGAAGTACTGCCACAAACACCAACAGCAATACTCCCTACGTGCTTAGGTCAGAAAGAGAAGAGAATGTCAACTGTATCCAGCAAAAGTTGCAGGAGCAATTTGGGAAATTTTTTCCAAAAGCAAACTATCATAGTTGAAAGCCTTTATCATAGTTGAAAGCATCAGAGTGTTTCAAGTGAATATGACTTATCAGGAACAGAACTGAAGAGTGCATTCAAAATACACCACCACAAAAGGAAAAACACCTAAAGCCTGATACCTGTGAAAGGTGTGGATCATTTTAAATGCAAAATAAAAGGATGACCATCACAATCCTGTTATTGTTCACTATTTCATGAACCATCTTGCTAAAGACTCTTATTTTTCCAGATGCCAAGACTGGGAAAAGTTTCCCCCTTCATAACGTGTGTGATGCAGTTACAAATTCACAGAACAACATCCTACAGGAGACATTATACTAAAAAAAATGAGAATAGCAGAACATGTATCAGTCTCACCAAAGTGTCTCTCCCATACTTTATTTTTAGCTCTTCATCATTAAAACCTTCAATGGTTTATGTTGAAGCAGCCTTTGAAATCATATGAATGGTGACAGAATACTACTGCCAAGTGGCCAACATCCCCAGCTGCAAAAGCTGAATACCAAAACATTCACATGGGCGAAGCCACAAGGCACACACCACCGAGAGCTGATGGGTGCAGGTGATCCAGGGCATTTTACCGGCAGGAGATAACAGTATTCTCTGAATCCCAGCTGTCAGATCCAGGATTCATCTGGGTATGTTGACAGTGTGTCTAAGTTCCAGTAAATAGCCCCAGCAGCCCCTCCTGGTTCTGCTTCACTAGGCCAGGTACCAACAGCCTCCTCACCAGTCATATGGCATAGCTTCAGCACAGGAACCACCCTTGAACAAACCGCAAGCTGCACAGGCACGGAGTTGACCATCTTTATGATACTCAGAGACTTTACTGCAGAAGTTAAGCACTGCTGAGTGCTTAAGTATACCAGACTTTGGTTTAGACATACTTCAGTGTGGTTGTGCCTTAGTGGTTGTCCTGGAAGGAAGACTAAAACCTACCAACCCCCAATGTTTCTTGCACAGCCTCGCGCTTACCTGATAAAACTTTCTCTTAAAGCTGAAGAGTCATCACAGAGTCAAAGAAAAGATGTAAGTGGAATAAAATCATAGCTGCAGTGGGGGATGATAACTCTGAATTCCATAAATTGCTGTAACAAAACATCAGCCGTATAGATGGAGTAGCAATCCTTAAAAACAAACCAATAAAACAATAACTTTTAGGACCACCAGCTGTTACTCATCACATCCACTGCACCAGAAGTAAGAGCACTCAGACACCCTCAAAATCACAACAGAAGATTCAAGTTACTGTCTGAATCAGCAACTCTGCCATCCAACTTTCAAACCTCAAAAGCGGAACATTCCAGGCAGACAACAGAATTTCCTGTAAAGAATATGGGCCTCACAGTCACAGATAATTATCAGGTGGCATGTTCAGCCCTTCTTTTTTTGTAGCAAAAAAGCCTTTACACATGTGCTGAGGAGAGGTGTGGGAAAATTAGTTCTCTGAGTTGAAGAATCCAGCCCCAGCAAAGTCTCTGTGTTTAAAGCGGAGGTGAGCCACTAGACCACTAGAATAAAATTTTCTTTCCTTTTTCCTTTTTTCTTTCTTTTTTTCAGTTTAACTTTCTTCTTATAATTTTAAAAGGCTCTTTGAATTGTTAAAAAAAAATAATCACAATTCATACTATAAGATAGATCTAAAAGGAGAGTTTTTCAGCTGGGAGTACATTTTTACATTTCAGTCATAAATCCCTCAAAAGCGGGATTTATAGTGTTGACACTGACACTTTATTAATTGCAGCACTGGAAACTTCAACCCTGTCTTATTGTCGTATTTGGTAATGAAGTGTTGATTACTTCCCCTGAAGAATAAAGCAAGGCATGAAAGAGAATCACAGGACTGGCTAGGCGTCCTCATGGGTATAATAAATAATGGTCACAAAACTAGTGCTACTTCCTCACAGGAGCTACAAGGAAAATATATCTTTTGTGTAGAAGGTAGAAGCTGAATAGCTCTATCCCATCAACTGTAAGAAATGTTAAAGATTCATGAGGTAGGAGGAACAAATATTTTACAGACTGTCACTGCAGTCTATCTAACCTAAGTATTTTCTACACCATCAGCAATTGCACTCCTTAGCAGGATGTACATTAGCTCAGCTAGATTTTCTGGTTAGAGCTGCAAAACCTATGAGGAGAAGTTTTGTAGAGAAAAGGTCATTTTCAAGCTTTTCTTTTATGAACTTTTCATCTGCAGGACTCCGAAGCAGATTTTACACTCGTTGTCAAGAGAACTTGCACACCACCATCTCAGGATTAGGTGTCAATCCAGTTTCCTAGCAAGCAAGTGCCAATTTGTGAGGGAGAAGTCTGCGATCATTCAGGACTAGCTGAAGACAGTTCCTCTAAGTGGAGTGGTATTACCTCTGCAGAACTGTTTACTGCTTCTTGGATGAATTTATGAGCGAGCACTCGCACACATGTCCACACGCACTGTTTGGCTGCTGGGATTCTCGGGGCCAGTGAATGCAAAGGATATGTTGCTTTTTTATAGCTTTTATTCAAAAACTCATTTATTTTGCCAAAGTTTTTCCCTCGCAAAAGAAAATGAACTTGCCTATGTACAGGATGTAGTAATCAAGGCTAGTCCTAGACCTGAGGTTGCTTGTGGTGGCCCAGCAGCCATCGCCCAGCTGCCCTATTCCAGAGTTGAGATGGCAGCAACTGCTGGAGTCTGGAGGGAGGAGGGGAAGGAGTCCCTTCCAGTGACTGTTGTCACTGGCGAAGCAATCCTGTATCACCCCGGCTCCTTATGGCAATGGCTTCAGCGACGCTGAGAAGTTTTCATCGGGTTTTAATGATCACCTTTAGTGTCTCAAAGGACCTTCGTAGCATGAAGCTGACCTTTGAGAATATTGTCCAGCTGTAGCAGCACAACTCAATGAGCAAACTTCACAGGGGACCCACCTTCAAACACAATCATACCGTGTGACGGGTCCAACACCCTCAGCACATCTTCTCAGCAGAATGGAGTTCATACTCCTTGCAAAGTGTGTTTCATGTAAAAAGTGTTCTAGTGTATACTGGGCTCCATTCTTACCAGAGTTTCATTTTAATCTTGGTAAATTATTGCCACTTAATCATAATATTTATAGTAAATATTGATTTAAAGTAAACTACTTAGGTCATTAGCAGAAAAGCTGACATGAAGGAAGGGAGGTTGTGCTTTTAAGTGGCTGGCCTGTTGCCTGCTTCAGTGTTTGTCTGAATCCTAAAACATTCAGCTACTTCTCATTTCAATCACCCTGCCCCTTGTTATTTGCAAGCACTACATTTAAAAAACCTTCTGAGGAGTTACTGCCCTCTGTCCTCATACACACAATACGGTACTATCCCTTAGCATTTCTTTAACAATTTTCATTTGTAGATTTCAAAACAACTTTTAAAAGAACGGAAATCATTATTTCACATTTTCAAATGAATCAAGGCCCAGAGAGGGAGGGGGCTTGCCAGAGATCTCACAGCAGTAGCACGCCTTGGGCAGAGCACGTCTTCCAGGTTTTATACTAGTGTCCTGACTTAGAAATGGTATTTCCTCAAAGCAGAACTAGCTATGCCAGAAGAAAACTTATCATTTGTCAGAATCACATTTTTAAAAGTTTCGGTTGAGCAGAAACTCTGCTGTGTGATTTGGGATGATCAATAAAAACCTAAAATTACATGTGAGGACATTTGAGCTAAGTGTTAAAGTGTGGGGGGTTTTATACGCACACTAACTAACTAGCTATTTACTCAGTGTCTTGGGCCAGTTTTGCTGGCTGCACAAACACCAGTATATTTAAAGGGCCTGCAATCACACCTTCAAGTGAAAAGTGAAATGCTACAGCCACTGCATCCACAATGATAAAACACCAGCAGCTCACTACCGGTACCATCAGCAGTGAGAAATCCAATGTTAGCAAGGCCTCAGCAGAACAAGAAAACTGCAGGAGGCCCTGCAGGGAACCAGGTAAACTTTCTCCTGTGCTTTTTAAGCCAATAAAATGAAAATCTTTCATAGAAACAATGTGATTGCAGGTGAGCAGCACTGGAAAAAAAGAAAAATAAAAGGGCATTTGACAACAGTTTTGAATGAAGTGAGTTGCAACTCAACAAGAAGAAGTCCAGATCTTCCCTCTAGTTTCCTTTCAGCCTTTCATTTCTTTCCTACTACAGAGTAGCACCACGGGTGAGTTTAAGAGAGAAAAGTGCCCTGTTATCATCTGCTTTAGCCTCCTGCTCTCACTCATTATCCCTGTAAGCCCTGAGAGGCACAAAGGAGGGTAACTTAAGGCAGGCTTGGCATGGCGATGAGCAAGGCTGAACCGGAGCATTTAGCCACTGCTCCGAACTCCTCACTGGGAGCCATGGTGGGATCTTACAGTGTGCTGCACTGACAGGAAGAACACACACCGAGCGCTGCTGCAACGTGCTCTCACACTGGTCATTTCCCATTTTCCTCCCATTCTGCTGAAGCCTTCTTAACGTTGACTTTGCTACTGCTGGTGGAAGATCTGGGACCATTAAACAGACGTAGCCCGGGTCTTTCTCTACTTTATACATGGCTGACTGCAGGGATTTATTATTGTCTAAGGCCTTCCCTCAGGGCACACAGGAAGGGAGGAGAAGTTCCTTGCATCTGTGCTCACTCACGCAAAGAGTTAGAGCTGCAAAACCTATGAGACAACAGAAGAGTTTAGAAAAGCCCTCTAGCTAATCAAAGCACTAGAATTGGCTGGGGGTGGAGAGACCGCACTGGTCCTAATACAGATAAGCACGTAATCATGTAAAAACACATGTCAAAAATCTCACTAAAATCAAAATATGATTGAAAAAATAATTATATACTTGAGTGATATTTTCTGAATAGGGATAGAATGAGAGACACTCTTCTGGGATATGCATTGCAGACGTGTGTGCCTTGGAAGGGTGTCCATCTGGTGTATCTCTAGGATCAGCACATTTGTATAGAATGCAAATCGTTATTGCAACTGCTGTTATCTTCATGCACTGTAGTCATAACTGAATGAGTCACATAAAAGGGTCAGAACCTTCTGTTCTAATTTTTATGATAAGCATCTTTTTAACATACAGTGTTAGAGACCCTCTGCGTCAACAGATCGAGGTAGGAGTGGGTGTTGGGTGAAGTACGGCAGACCTTGGCATAGAGACCCAGTCTTATTAACGTATTTGTTAACAATTTAAAAGAGGGAATAAATGAAGGGGGAGAAAATTTAAACAATATATCTGCTAATAGCTAAAATCCTGAATAAATTAGAAATTTGGGGTAGGCTGCTTAAGTTTTTAGTGTCTCAAACTGCCTTCTGGCTTGCAGGACAAATCAGAGTAGCGGTGTTGGTCTGCTGGGTACTCTGCTCCGGCGCTGGTGGGATACTGCAACCTGTACAAATTCGCTGAGGCCCACAGTCTGTAATAACAGTCTTCTGAGTGCCGTGCAGAGCAAATTTAACTTCGCAGCTTCAGAAGGTCCTCTTGGCAAAGGACCATTTTTCAGAAATTCCAGGAGATACCAACCACCACATGACGTGCTCTATTCCTCAAATATATGTTGTCATATGCAGGTACAGTCATATTATTTCACTTATCATAGTAAAAAACATACATAAGAAGCCTTTTGCAGCTCCCAACAGGTTTTATTTGTGCTACAAAATTCAGAAACTTCACAATATGTTTGTAAATACCAGCTACCAACACCATCTCAATCAGTAATAATTGACTGAAATCTGAACTTACAGCCTGCATGAGCTGTTTTAAAAACAAACGTTAAACCTGAACTTTTCCAACTGAGAGAAAAAAAGAAAAAAAACACCAACTTCCTTTTAAAGGAAAATTTCTAACATTTCTCTCATTTAACGGGAGATAATATCTAAAATGAAGAAAGAACTAGCAATGTGAATTTGCAAGTGCTTATTGAGCCTGATCTCCAAATTGGAATGAATTAAAAATAGCTCGGTTATCTTCTGCTGAGCATCTAGGCCATATTTGTGTGTCTTCCTAATGACATTAAAAATTTCACACACCTTGTTTCCACCACCTTTTTTTTCAAAGATACCATTCCATCTTTCAAAGAAAATTGTTTTAACATTTGCTTTATGATTAAGAAGTCCTTTTATTCTGGAGCAAAGCTACAGAATACCTTGTTTTACAGGAGAGAAGACAAAAGCTAGAACACAGAAGGCTCTGCCAGGTAATTTAAACCCACCTGTCTTCTCTCCAGAACCTTTCTCCCTCACATCAGGAATTATTTAACCCCATTTCTGCAAAGGATAGCTGCCCTGCTGAGTCTCAGAGGCAGCAATACAGAGTTTACCTCTAATCCTGTGCAGAATAATGAATGATATACTGCTGAGATTAGCGAGTCGGTGTCAAACGGAGGCTTCTTCCTCTTTGTACTCTGATTCCACCTGGGAAAAAGCACACTGTTAAGACCCCTTAAGCATACAAAATCTCTAATCAAGTTTTCAGCAGCCTGGGCCTTTTAGTTAATTTAAATTTTTTTTTAAAAAGCTGTCACCTTTGATGACACTCTCTTCTCTTTCACAAGGACAGATTTTGTTATGGCTGTTGTTAACGGGGGGGGGAAAAAGGAAGTCATAAGAAAGAAAGTGGAACACTAATTCTGAAGTATGTCACTTCCAACCAGCAAGACCCTCCTCTTCTGCTGTCTTCATGGGCTGAGCTCTTTTCGTGCTGTGTCACTTGCACCAGGCATTGATAATGCCCCACCTGAGATCAACGCAACAATTGTTACAGTTTCTGGTTTGTCTTAGGCAAATTTTGAATTCTTTGCTTTCTGGTTTCTAAACCTTTGGGATGCCCTCTCTTCCTGTTTTTAAGTTTCCTCTGTAACCAGGGGAGTTCGTAGTTTACTTTTTTTAACAAACACTAAGAGTCTCATGGACTCTGCTGATTCCAGCAGCTGGGCTTTAAGGAAAATGTCTAATATCTTTAATCCTTAGAAAAAAACATGAGAATTGAAAGCACATAATTCCGTTTTGAGACATGCATTTGTAGTATATATGTATGCAGCCTGTGTTCAGCCATGTGCTGTCAGGACAAAAATGGCTTACTTCTGGAACCGAGGATGTAATAGGTAGACCAGAAGACAACTTCTGGTTTATTACCCTGGAGGGAAATAGATTAAAAGAAAGTTCCCTTTGTCAACAACTGATAATTTGTACCAATTTTATTTTTTATTTTAAAAATAATGAAAATGTTGAAGCTGAATAATATCCGTTTCCAACTGATTTATACTCAAATAATAATTGTAATTTATAAATAGATCTATAGATAAATCTATTCGAAAATAATTTTCATTTTTAACAGATTAAAACAAAATCCAAATATTTATATCAAAACAGTGTTCAAATATGGCAAGACAGAGTTTGTTTTTTTAGGTATTATTTTATGAAAACAAAATAAAACATGACACCATTTGACCAAAAAGAAAACATACAAAACTACAAAAAAACTACAAAAAAACAAAAAAACAATACAAAAACAAGAGACTGTGCAGAAATATAACTGGAGATGTGGTTCCACTAAAGAAAAGTAAGAAAAACCTGCTGCCTGTACATGACAGGCAGCACCTTCCACTGGTCTGGCAGCACAGATGGAGGTAAGACGCAAAGCTGCTGACTTGATGACAGAAGTCTTCAGCAGGACAAGGAGTCCTTGGCTACTCCCGTGGAAGGCAAGCCTCACTTACAAGAGCTAAAGTTGCTTTTTGATGATTTCTGTAGTCTAACAATAGCCAGACTTTAGCACTTGGCATTGCAATAGCAGTAGTGTTGCAGAAAGGGTATATTCTGGTAAGAAAATAGCCAAACTAAAAAAGCAGCAAAAGAAAAATCCTTGCTAATACAGAAAGAGAAAAACAAAAGGTTTTCAGCCTCCTCCTACAGCAGACATCAGCGAGGTACTTTGATGTCAGGGAGGAGACCAGTCAACAGAATCAGAAAAGACCAGAGCTGGAGAAGCAGATGTCTCAAACCCTTCTCATCATGCATCACAGACATGCTCTGCTCTGTCTTTAGCCTACCTTCTTGTGAAGGCAGCTTGCTGCCCCCAGAAGATGAGAGATAAGGTCAATGGGAAAGCAAGGTATTGCCAGATTGTGGCTAATTTTTTCAATTTTTTTTTTCAAAGAGAGGAAATAATGTGTGCAGAGCAGCAGTGGTTCATCCTGGGTCAGTCAGGAAGTGTGGGGCTGGGTATTTAAAAGACAGATATTTTTGTTTCATGTTTCTCTCAGAGAACAGAAGCATACAAGAAAACTTTTTTTAGCTAAAAAGTGCAAAGTTCGAGTTCACCTATAGTTAGCTAAGTTGTCAATGGGTGTCATGTTTCACACTGAAGAATGCCACTTCAAGTGGAATACTTTGCATCTCCGCCTGCAATTACAGAAAAGCAATTATTATAGCTAAAACCAGTGCTCCGTTGGATCGTAGCACAGATAATAGCAGAAGACAGGACAGGAAAACAGTGAGAGATTATTAACTCTATTCCCACAGGTGAAGAGCTGAGGCATAACCAGTTTAAAGCTGAAGTTTCACGTACATCTTCATCCAGCACTTATAATGAAAAAAGGCAGTCCCTGCTTCTGCTGTCCTTGTCTGCCTCTTGCCATCTCTACCCTGACTTGGCCCATGTAGATAAGAAAGAAGAGGGCTGAGGCATCTGAAAACATGAATCTAAAACTGACGTTGTGACTGTTGCACATAATGGAAAAAGAGAATCAGCTGGAGGTATGTCTCTTTAAATTACAAAACAGCTTTTAATTTGGCCTTTCATGATCATTACTTATTAGCAGTAAACCAGCTGATAACCTTTACGGCTGTAAAGTTCATGAAAAATTAATGCAACAAAACCACTCAGAAGCTCACAACAGTAGTCCTTGAACAGCATAGCTGGCTGAAATACCTGGAATTTGATCTGCATGTTACACAGTTTGTTACATCCGTCTTCTGATGAGGAAGCTGAAAAAAGTGACTCTGTAATTAAGCAAAGTATTGTGTGTACTCAAATTTGTTAATGAAAAATCCACCCAGACGGCGAACGACTGGTTCTTGTGGTGACAAAGAGAAAAGGAAAAATGTATTGTGCCAAGACATCTATGAATACCTTAAAATACGTTAAGACGTATCACAGTTGATTTGCAAAAAAAGACCAAAAGAAAATAGAGTAAGCAGTTTGTCAATGATACACTAAAAAAAAGAGCATTTTGCAAACAGAAAAAGAATCACCAAGGTTTGTGAAAACCTCAATGATAACTAAAAAAATCCACACTAATAATTTCTCTTGAAATATTAAAGCAGAATAGTTGAGAGTAGTGCTGCCTTGGAAATGCTATTTCTTGCTGATATAACTTTTACAAATTTTTTTATACCTTCAAACATCATGGCTTTATTTATGCGCGCACGGAGAGCAAATTTGCTGCCTTCCCAGGCCTGTTCAAAAATGGTGTTTAATCATTCTAACAAAAATCGGGATCAGCTGAAGATAAAACAAGCTGCAAATGCTCCTCAGTGTGTTTGGAGGTCCTACATCACACTGGTTTAACCGTCACTTCTTTTCATTTTTACTGCTCAAAGGAAAGATGAAAGTTCTGGGGAAAGGCTGGTTCTACCAGCATAACGAAGATGTTTTCCAATTAGTTTCCCTCGAAGTGGAGAAGACCAGCAGTCTTTCTGGATACGTTTGAGCTGAGAAAAGAGAGGGAAAAAATGGCTGCAGTTCTTGTACAGAAGTGCTGGGTTACTGCAGAAGGAGAAGAAAGCCCAGGCAGGGTGACAGTCCTATCTGATTTTACAGGAAATGTGTTTTTTTAAGAAATTACAGACACATTTTTAGCAGCTGATTTGCAACAACTAAAAAAATTTGCAACAACTTAAAAGATTTGCAACAACTAAAAAAAAAAAGAAACAAAAAAAATACTAAACCAAAACAAACAAAAACCCCTAAAATCCCAAACACAGGCATTCTTTATTTCTGTAGGGTTTGCTACAGGCCCTTGAGAATGCAGAGCATTATAATAAAATAAAGGACGTAACTGAGGCTGTGCTGTGGTTTTGTAGCATCAGGTCACATTTCAAGCACCGTTATCTGATGTGCTGCTGCCGTTGTGTGACCACTGTCGGGCCATTTATATTCACATGAGAATGGTGGTGGCTCATTTGCTTGTTCATACTGCTATGGGCGGAAGTCAGAGTTGGGCTAAACAAAACTCTTGCAAAGCATCCAGGAGGAGCCAGTGAACTCTATGGAAAACAGCTGGCTGTTCACTTTCTTTCCTCATGTAACCTCAAATTGATTGGATAGCAAATATCTGTGGACAAGGGAAGAGCTATGGATGTCATCTGTCTGGACTCCTGTAAGGCCTTTGGCACGGTCCCCCACAGCATCCTTCTCCCTAAACTGGAGAGATACGGATTTGATGGGTGGACTGTTGGTGGATGAGGAACTGGCTGGATGGTCGCATCCAGAGGGTAGTGGTGAATGGCTCAATGTCCAGATGGAGACCAGTGATGAGTGGCGTCCCTCAGGGGTCCGTACTGGGACCAGTACTGTTTAATATCTTCATCAATGACACAGACAGTGGGATTGAGTGCACCGTCAGCAAGTTTGCAGATGACACCAAGCTGAGCGGTGCAGCTGACACACCTGAGGGACGGGATGTCATCCAGGGAGACCTGGACAGGCTGGAGAGGTGGGCCTGTGAGAACCTCATGAGGTTCAACAAGGCCAAGTGCAAGGTCCTGCACCTGGTTGGGGGCAACCCGCGGTATCCATACAGGCTGGGGGATGGAGGGATGGAGAGCAGCCCTGCAGAGAAGGACTTGGGGGTGCTGGTGAGCAGAAAGCTGGGCATGAGCCAACAATGTGCGCT
>VZTV01016569.1:0-24548 GCA_013400875.1 Anhinga rufa | reverse complement strand
CCCTATTTTTTATTGTCTTTCTATACTCACTGAACCTTCACAGGTTTGAATTCCCCTTGGCTGGTTGCCCAAACAGCCAGTAACACTGTGAGCTCATTGACGTTCTCTGCAAAAAGTTTTTTGCATCTTCTGCAAATAATGCAAGCTCTGTTTTCCCCTCCTCTCCCTTCCTCTGTCTGAATTCCCCCTTATTTCCTCTGACATTTTTCATTTTGGAAGTACAGTGGGTGTGCATTTGGGATGCTATCATGTGCATTGCATTAATCAAACTTGGGGGTGGGGATGGAAGTTTTGGCTGAGATTTATTTTTTCTTATTGACTGTTCAGAAAAGTTGGCTGGTTTAGGAGATGTTTTTTGCCCTCTCCTCACCAAGGATCCAAAAGATCATCTTGGACAAAAATTTTCTGCTGCAATGTGAGACCAACTGCAGATACCAGTTCTATGGCAAGCCCAAGTCCTTGATATGCTAAGACTGAGTCGGAAAGTCTTTCACTTTCCAGTCTTACATGCAAATGAAACAGACTAATAAGGAACAATTCTAAGTGAAATATAAAGATAGGAGAACAGCAGTTGCCCTGTCAAGGGATTAATACTCTACAAGTTATCTGCTTGTTGCTAAATGTGGCATTAGATAAAGCTCTGTTTTTTTTGGTTTGTTGGGGTTTTTTGTTTTATTTTTTGTCCTCATCTTCCCAGAATGACAGCATATTGCAGAGAAAAACACATATACACCTTTTTTTCCTCTCTTTCCCCCCCCCAAACCAGTATTTTTTACCTTACATTACTCCAGTAGAACAACTATTTCTGCATTGAGTGAACTAGTTTCTGTCCCTTCTTATGTGTAATATTCTCTGAACTGCATGCAAATCTCCATTAACTGTGATTACTATCAGCAAAGGATAAACCCACAACCATCAGATCCCAGGCTTTGTAGCCTACCATCAGCTTCTGCTTCTATAGTATTTAAAACCTACCACCCCTAAAGCACAATTGGAAGTCTAGTTTAATTAATCCTTTTCAAAAAGAAGCCATTGGTTTGCTCCAACTTGTTTCATACACTACAAAGTATGAACCCGAGGCCATTCTCTCCTGGTTACCACAACATGATAACATGCACTTACACTGGGCCATCTGGCTATCTAATTGTATCTTCTAAGTATGACTCCAAACGAAATGTTTCTGTTTGTGGATAGCACACTTTGAACAATGAAAATACCAAAAGATCATTCACCAAACTGATATCACATTAAAACTTTATAATAACAAGCAAACTCATGCTGACAAGTGCAGTCTAATAACATTCTGTCATTCATCATAATTAGGAGCTTGTGATAAATTTGATGCTCTTCTCTTTGTGTATATATCCCTTTTAAATGTACTCGCTTTCTTTTTAAGATTTAGTTTTCTTTAGAGATCATTAGTCATTGTGTTCAGACAAGGAAAATAGGGAACATAAACAGCAAAACATGTTAACTCTTCCACGCAGTTTGCAAATGCAGTGGATCACACTAAGAGAACATATCAAAAAAAAGAACCAACACATAACAATTAAAGGTACACACTTCGAAAAGAAAAAGGAAGACTTTTAAATCCTTTTAAGTTAATATTATAAAAGGTTGATGTCATCTTCTTAATATAGAACCTGAATAATTTGATAAATCATTCAAATAATTTGTAGAAATATTTGTAGACTATAAGAGAGATACCACCCCACCAGGAGGCATCAGATGTTTTGATTTACATTCCTTCATACTGACCACCTGGCACACATTTCTCAGAACCATCAGTATTCATTATCTATGAGTTTAGGGGGTGCTATTAAGCATAACCCAGAAACTGTGTCATTGGCAGGTCTTAGGATGGCTTTTAGGAAGTACTGTTAGTCATACATGTTTGTGGTAAGAAGAAAGTTGCTGAAAATATTTTTAAGAGATATTCTCAAGCTATCAAATTAAAAAAAAAAAAAGAAGAAAAGAAAAGATATTGGGAACAATAGAAAAATGTTATATATACCAAATCTACAAAAGCTGAAGAATCTAGCTTGTGAGGGAGACACAAATCCCTAGTCTGTTGGGATCCAATCTTTGTAGACTCAATTTTCATGCTGGATTAACTCCTGATGATGACTTCAAAAGGACCAGGTTTTCACCTCAAGTGTTCAAAGTGAAACTGAAAAGAAAAAAGCCCACACAAGACTCCCCAACCTGTTTTTGATGTGGAATGTGCTGTGCAGGATGCCTGGGACTCACTGAGCAGCCCTGATCCTCTAATCTACATTGTTCAAGAAAAGGACTTTGAAATGCATTTTGTGGTCTAGAATTATTTTGTGGTGCAGATGATTATGTAACCTGATATAACCTTTTATATAATTTAACATGTAATCATCAGATTCTGTACAAGGGAAATGCAGACAAAACATGTGGGATGATGTCTTATTTACAGCATCATATAGATTTGCAAAGATATGCCTGATGTCTACTTTACGTACTATTTAAGTGTGTGCAGTTTTAGGGATAACTTAGCTACATATGTTATACCAATAAATTACATTTTTATTCTTAAATATCTCTTTCTACAGCTTTTGTGTACTTCAAGCTTTCTGTATTTTAATTTTCTTGTCATATTTAAAGCAATATATCAAGCTGAGCTTCATATTTAAGTCCAAACATGGAACAGGTGCATCTATGTTTTGACTAGGAAACATTAGGCTCTGTATCAAAAGCTGACTAAAACCTTTTCAAAATAGAGTGCTTGTTACAGGGGAGCAAATGACAACAACAACAAAGAATCACATTTCCTATCTTTCAGCAAAGTGGAGGCAGTAATGATTCTTCTAATGGTAAGATGATAATTGTCTTGTAATGTTATAATATCTTTGCTTGGGGGTGCTTTTTGTTTTCATCTTTATCACCTTTTCTGAAAGGCTACACAACCTATAAATTAGATATTATATCAAGTTTGGGTGAGCAGAGTGTGAACGCTGCCCAAACTCAACAGTGGGCCAGGCAATAGAAAGTTCATTTCATGTCAGGAGCACATCATTGAAGATTCCAGTCAGAAATCAAATGGATACCTAAGGACGAAAGGTGATGATAACCTTGAGGATTAAATGAAGAAGTGTTTCAGAACACAATTCCACGTTTTCTAATGAAATGACAACATTGTTTCCACTTTGGAAAGTGTTTTTGACAAGGCTCCGCTTTTGAGGTTAATGTCTGTGTCTAAAGGGCAAGTGATATGGAATAAGAGAAGAGCAGGTTCAGAAAATTACAGACCAAATGAGGAAAAACAAATGAGTAGTTTTAAATGGGTCCATAAAATGGTAAATAATCATGAATCATAAAAACAAATATTTTTTCATTTAAATGCTAATATCACCTTTGTCTTCTAGAAATAAAGAAAATGCATAGGAACAACATAAATGTACTTAGAGCAAGCTCAACAACCAGTAGCAACCAACAGGATATTTACCATTTTGTAACCAAATGGGATATTCCATAGCTATGTAATTTTGCAGCTCTTAGTGCTAAACTAAACAACATCCCACAGTTGTTCCTGTTACTGGTTTACTCGACTCCATTACCCTAGGGTGAAGCTGAAATGTCCAGGGGTGTAAACAGGGAAAGAACAGCACTCCTCTGCACGGGGGTACTTCAGCTCAAACAGCATGTGATTTGGTATGGAGTCAAACACGCAGAGCTCCAAGCCCAGCTGCGTGTCCTCTCTCACCCAACAGCCTCTGCTGTGGATATTCAGGTGCACCTTCACCAAAATTATGGTGTGGATGCAAAATGCATGCCTGTTCAGAACAGATGCAATAGAATAAGTTTTTCTGAGCTGACATTCATCTTGGTAATGTTTCTGAAATATCTCCCAGACCTTTGCACCCAAGTTGCTTGGCATCTGCACTCAGCTTAAACACTGGTAGCTCCAGGTAGAGAAATATGCCTCCCATCCTCCATGACTCTGATCAACAGCATGCAGATACACCACTAAAAGCTGCCTTTCACATGGTTTCTGTTCAGATGTGAGAGAGAGGAAGAGTTTGGGAGCTGGGGTATAGCTGTAGGAAAGGGAAGAGCAAATCACAAGAAATGGGGTTTTGGATATCACCAAATTGCTGAAGACCTGAACTAATATATTTGTAAAATTATTGCTACAATAAATGAGTTTTCATGTATTTATCACTAACTCTCTTTTCAAGACAGTATAAAGTTTACCAGGCATCTGCCCTACAAATGAAGCAATTTTCCTGTCTTAGGATTTACAGGAACATACTCTTTATCCATAGGCCCTGACAGAACTAAGTAAACAGAGCTGTTGCTCCCTTGTGAGGCAGGTTATCCCTCAGTAAATTACGGCAGCAACACTCAGTTTTTCACTTATTGCATCTGAGCCCATCCACAGACACACAGAAGCAAAGGCAGGGACCCCCAGTGCAACCCAGCACTCTTATGTTTGGCAGGTGGCTGGGGGCCACCCCCAGGCACAGCGAGGAGGTGGCACCAAAAGAGGCAGCCATCCTCATCTGGAAGCTGCTTAAGATGGGCATGTTCATGCCACGCTGCTTGGCATGAGAGGCTGCCAGGCGGGTGAAGATAGGAAATGATAACGGAGATTAACAGTGTCCTCCACCTAACAGTGAAACCCAACACCTCCCTGTCTCTCTCAGTGCAGAAATAAGGCATGCTATGAAGTTGTGCTTAGCAAAGGCAAAACGCAATGTGCTTTTCTTTCACCCAATGCACCCCTGCAGAAGCCCACTGCTACATGGCTTTGTGGGGATTTATATGACCAAGGGGTATAGAGGAGGAGATATCTCCATGCAGACAGGTGCACCGGTGGCTTTTGGAGGGGTTAGCTCAGGTGTAACTTCTGCCCAGGGACGCGCCTGAACTGCTCTTTGCCACCACATGGCAGACAAGAGGGAAGAGACTAAAAGAAACAGAAAATGACTGTCCAAGGGAAAAAGATCACTTTTTACATGCCCTCTTTTTCTTTTTTCTTTAATTGTTTGAGTCTATCCACTGGTAAACATGAAAATTAGGCTACGTAGGTCTTTCTTCTGACCTGGTATGGGAGATCTTTATGTATTTCATTACAAAAGTATGATGCCATACCACTTACTCTGGTGTCAGGGAGGGATTAAACTGCAGCCCAGACGTACATTTCATACACATTAAAGTTTGAATGCTCTCATATAGTTATGTTTGATTAAAATAATTTTCAGTAACCATTGATCCAAGAAAACCTATCTATCAAGTCAAGTCGCATTCAACCTTGTTGATAAAAATGTACAAATAGGAAATTAAAGTTATGGCCTAAAAAAAATGTTTTAATGGTGGTCCCAAATTCATTGTAGCGCCATTTAGTGAATCTTACATGTGGATATAGGACCGTTCAGAGTAACAGCATCACATTTCCAGCACATAAGAAATTGAGTCCTAAATTCTTGCTGTGTCTTCTCACTGTGATGCCTCGGTGTACAGTTTGCATGAGAAAGAGCTCATTATGCCCCACATGATCCCAAATGCCCAGCAGAGATAACAGTCTAAATCATTTGTTCTCTTTAAAATAATTTATTCATAGGTAGGAATATGAAAATGTGCCCTTTATGAAGTTTATCTGTATCTATAGCAAACACAACTTAAATTAATTCTTCATCTTCAGGACTGGGAAAGTTTGACTAAGGCATTAGGGGTTTTTTATTAACCTCCATTAAGTCAGTAGTCCTACCACTTTGATAACAAATAAAAATGGATGGCTAAGAAGTTTCTTCTTATTAAAAGGTGTGAGTGAGTGCAATTAAACATGCCCTACATATCTCAAGATATATTATGTATTATAATAAAACTCCAGGGTTAATAAGGAAGCATGTGAAGTTTATTAGTATGTTGACTAGTGATCACATACAGTACATCATTTCTGTGGTAGGAGGAACACACAATGACTGTTCTTAATTTCCCTTGCAGTTTTGATTTTATTTTTGGCATTTCTACAGAATCTTGAGATATCCCACTGCAATTTAATTTTAATTAGATCAGTAAATAAGATGATGACAGTCTTTTTTTATAGTATTCAAGTAATTATCTAAAGATCTACAAACATTACATACTACTATATGAAAAATATTGAAATCTGTATGTTTTACAAACCTCTGCAAAACCCTTGTACTTCAGCTCATTTACCATTCAGACAAATCTAATTTTCCTTTAATCTAACTATTTTAAATGAGAGTCTAACTGCTTAGAATCAGTCCTTACCTACTTTGATTTAAAACTAAAATTCTAGTCCAAACTTCTAGCAGGAAGCTTTCAGGACCAATCCATATTTAGCACATGAGAAATAAATTAGTCTAGAATCTGACCATATAAACTTTTAAAAGTGAGAAATAAATAAAAGAACTGGGGAGAAAATGCCAGCCCACGCTATTTAACATAACACAATTAATTAGGGAGAGAAGAAAAAAAGAACATGAAAATACAACAGATGATGTGAAGAAAATGGATACAGTATGCTACTAATATTATGACATTGAAGAAAGCATGCACACGTTATACCATTTAAAAGCTAAGTCAAGATAAGCCTGCTTTATGTGTCATTTAGAATGAATAGACTATATTAATATACAGTCCATATTTTAAAATTACCTCTAAAATAAAATGAATAATGCTTTTGCTCCCTGCACAAACCAAACTCCTTTATCTGCACAGTAAAACCAGAGTACTGAGTCAGTTAAAAAATAAAGCTCCTTAGCTTAGATAAAAATTCAATGAAGAAAAATCATCTCTCATGATGAAATACTGAAATACTGAAAATGAATTATTTTAGTTACTTTTGCTCCTTGCTAGAATGCTAATTATAAAAGTATAATTTCATTTTAGGAAGATACTTGTTAAATTTCAAAACCTAATGTGAGTTTATCAAACATGAAGACTCCCAAATGTTAGGTGCTAAATCTAAAGCTCAACCCCTTCTTCTGAACCAGTTTTCTGCAGGTGCCCAATTTATGATAGCTTCTTAGCTCACGCATATATATGTTTGTGCATATGTTTTAATAGGCCATTGGGGGTGAATTTCTACAATGAAATAAGCAACCTTATAGCAATCATTAAACAGGAGTTAGCTGAATCTGAATGCAATATTCAGGTAATCTGCATTTTCTGACAACCTGCTGTCATTCTCTATGTGAGCTACCCTAGGTTCGCTCATCTCACTACCTATTCAAAGGAGACAGACGGACCAGGGACCCTGGTGTTTCGTGGTGGGAAATGCCTTCCTGGTTGTGAACGTTTACTTTTATCTGCAAGTCCAAAGTTCTTGGCCAAAGTTAGCAGGGACTCAAAGAGCTATGACAGACATAAATTACCCCATTACTTTGTAACAAGCAAAAAGCCAGTGATATAAATAGCTGCA
Source organism: Anhinga rufa (assembly GCA_013400875.1). Lineage (NCBI taxonomy): Eukaryota > Metazoa > Chordata > Aves > Suliformes > Anhingidae > Anhinga > Anhinga rufa. The sequence goes on along the minus strand of VZTV01016569.1, from coordinate 17,131 downwards.
ATGACCCACTCATTCAAATTATCCATGTTTATATTGCAGCTTGGACTAGTCAAAAAGATCTACCGATGTACTCATCCCCTCCAAGGCAGAGGCAATCAAAGAACTCCATTGCTTTTACAATAACATCCAGCTTACTCTGTTTTTTTATAGAGAATCTAAACTTATTAGCCCATATTTTCCAAACTGAATATACAAACACTTCTCAAAAGAAAACTTCCACATTTTAAGGTAATTGAGTTGTTTTCCTCTAGTCTTTTTTTTTTTCCTTTTCTCCTTGTTGGCTTTTTTCTGCCCTTTTCTTTTTGACATTGGAAAAAGGAATGAAAAGAAAATACCTCAAACCCAAATAAGTAAACACTGCATTTTCTCTAAAAAATAGATAATATTTTCCCTCCAAATACCTCTCTTAAAAAAGAATAAGGACAGTCTCTCATTTAAGAAACTGTAATCAACACTAGTAATAAAAATCTTACATTGTTTAAATATTATTTCCATAAGCGTTTTCCCTAAGCATGTAAAATAAAAGGCAATCTATGAAATAATATAGTAATTTCTTCTACTGACAAAATATAGAACTAGATCTACGAGATTATTTCTGATTTACTGAGAGGCATTAAGATACTACAGTGTTCAGAGAACTGAGACTAACGGGCCAGCAGAAAATACTGCAGCTAACGGTAGGTATGGCACCTACCACAGCTGCTATTCATGGCCCACTGGAAAAATGAAAACAGCCTAATTATATATTTATATTCAAATCTACACATTATTCCACCAGAAGGCTTCATGGGAAGTGCTGGACTTTAAGACTGATTACAAGGAACTCACTGGACCTTACATGTTTTCATTACCTCCTGGCCATCAAAGGACTGCTGTTGTAAACTAAGACCATGTTTATATTTTCTTCTTATTTTGTGATGACTGGATGATCTAAAATCTTATTTGAAAACATTAAATTTTGGACCCTCAATTTAATCTCATTGCTACACCAATCAATTTTTAATTACATACTTTCATCCTTTCAAAAAATGCAATTTTTAAGAAGCTCATTAGATTTCTTTTTTGTTACATGGCAAATAACTCCAATACGTTGATTACCGAATCAGTTACACCTCAAATGTATTACAATGAAACCTCTGCTTTCTGATTTTTCTTGACACTATGAGGAACAGCTTGAAACTAAAGATTGCAAAAAACATTGTATTTTATTTTGGGGGGTTTGATGGAACAAGTGACAGGCCTGATCCATTGCATTTGACAGTTTATATCCCCATAGCCTGAGCTGAAAATCTGGTTAGGATTGAACAGATTTATCTGGATTCCCCAGACTTGTCTTTACCTTGGTAGTATCAGTCTGTTGAGTTTGTCTTTTCAAACAGAGAGCGACCCTGGCTGATGCCTTTCCCTTTACCGCTGCTGGGAGAAAAGCTCTCGATTTTATAGCATAAAGCTATCTCCACCAGTGGGTGGAGCGAAAACATGCCAAGAAGCAAAAGGTTGTCTCTCCTCAAGGCAGTTGTCATCCACCCAAGGCACCAGTGGTCCAGGACAGCAGAGGGGCAGCCCAAAGGGGTCTGTCCGAGTTAGCAGGGCCAGCCCAAATATAACAGCAATATTTCTGCATCGAGCCCCTACACCCTTGTAGCAGCATAGACCATCATTTTGGACCTCAGCTCTTCTGCTGTTACAAGCAAAGGACAGTGCTGTATGTCATTATGGTGTTACTATAGGTATTACTAAATCTTCCCAGTTAGGCTCTTCCAGAAAGGAGGGAGCCAGTGGTGGACAGGAGGCAACACAATGTCCCAAGAGCTTTGCCAGCTATTGAAACTTTCAACCCCTCCAGTGAAACCTTGCTAACGAGTACGTGTGTGCATGTACTTACATGCACATTTAATTTCCAGTTTAAGAAGCATTTGTGTAATGGTATTTTTAATTTTGCTCCCTTAAGATGAAACAGCAAGTGCAATGCTGGAATGTATTTAAATAAATAATGAAAAAGACAGTCATGGGGTCACTAAGTCACCCTGGTTGCCATCTGACATAAGGAAATATGAAAGGGTTTGTGCACTCAAAGTATTTGGAGTCTATGTAGTTGCCAAATTCAGAAAAAAACAGAATATATGTAGAATCAAGTGGTCAATGGTCCCTAGAGAAGAGCAAGTATAGATAGATATCCAAATTCTGGTGGAAAAAACAAGTAAATGAAGTCCCAGAATTATGTTTTGGATTGTTTCAGAAAATAGGGGCAGTGGCATTTACTAATTTTTCCCCTTAATTTTTATCACAGCATTTGTGAATAAATGTGCCTGACTGAGTATGGCATTGCTTATAATAAATATTAGAAAGTACATATATCTAATGTGTGATATTTCACCTTGAACTTTAGTAGTAGTGTGCAGTCAACTATTGCATATTTCTAGATCAGTAAAACAAACACATTTTTTAAGGGCACCTTAAAGACCTCTGAAAATAAAATTGAAGATAGCTAAACAATCAAACCTCTTGGGCAACTTTGAAAATTGCACCTGAGCACTTCTCGTCCCCCACTCTTCCTTATTGTCAGTGCAAGTATAGAGCTGTCGGGGAAAAAAAGAGGAAAATAAAAGAGCAGCGTGCTGTTGTAATAAACATCGCAGCACATTATTTTGAGAGAACAGTAAATGCAAAGTAGCAAAATGTTATTACTCAGTTTAGGACTTTATTTTGTCATTTTAATGACTGCTATTCTTGTTTAAAGATCCGTGGAATCTTAAATAACTCTGAACTGCCAGAACCTCAACTTTAAGTCCCATTTTAGGAGATTTCCAGCACTGCAGTGCTCCCTAGAGTTACGCTGATGAACTAGTTCAGTTCTGGCCTGAAGCTTGACCATTGCCCAAGGAAGTCCCAGGACGAACCTCAAACCAGTCAGCCTTGCTGGATTTTCAGATGTCCAATGTAAAGAGGAGTATCCAGGGAAGGGTTCTCCATAGCTCAGGCTTGGTGCGGGTAGCTCACTTCTTTGTTTACTATTTCCATGTTTCTAGTATCCTGCCTACCGTGAAAAGGTCCGTAAACTACCTACACAGCCTATTCTCTATTTACTTCTTTATGGCTCTTTGATGCCTATTATCTTCTGTTTAGAAACAAAGATATTGCTTTTCCTGCCTTTTCTGAACGTATTTCCATTTCCAACCTATTTCCAGAGATAAACTCTATCAAGTGATTCTTTTGCTCCACACATGGAATATTCATGACTGATGATAGAGGTTGCAATTAAACTTCCTGAATTATGGTAGCAGACCTTTCTTTTTACATTTTTTTTTTACCAATTTTGTACACATTAATACAAAACAGTGAAACTTTAGTTTTGGCAGCAAACCCACATTTTTTACTTTATTTTAGTATTTACATTATTTTTACGTAAAATAATGGAAGAAATACACACTTTAGGTATAAATTATTTGTTAGATCTATACCTAATATTTCAAATAATCTTTTATGCTGATTTAGTCAAACTATTAAAAAATGCATCTCTTTCCATTCAGACTGTTACAAAATTAAAGAACAAATACAGTCATTAAAATTAATATTAACAAATTGATGAAGTGCACAACAAATATAGGGCAGCATTGCTAGAGTACAATTTTAGGAAGACAATTTATTATGAAACCTCATAGTTAATAAGGATCTTGTTTAACAGCAATTATTTTCTTCAAGTCACAGCACAGCCTTTTTTGCACATCAATGTAATGTAAGAGGAAGAAAAGTTTCATGGTTTTCAAAGAGGCCTAAGGATATTCCACTTGGAAAGATAATCCAAATTGGACCTAAACCTCTTAACTATCTTTCAAAGTCTCACCTTTAATGTGGAATATTTCTGGAGACTTTGCATTTTAAATTTCTAAACCCACTTTATGATCTTTTTCCATTACAAAATATTACTTTTTCTTTTAAAGGAACAAAAATGTTGTTCTAACAACAGTTATTTAAAACAGCAACACCACCAACAAAAACTTACGAGTAATTTTCTGTTGAATCCGCTCTTGTCCCAGGTAAACTTTACTGGAAGAAGCAGCCCTGTCTAAACAATCCATAGGGAAATTCACATTTTCTTTTAGACAGTAGCTATTTATTCTGATGTTCCACGCCTGAGAGTTTTCTACCCTTTTCTCTGCACCAGCCCTCCTAAAATGATTATTGCAAATGCCTTCAGTGTCTCTACCTTCCCAAGTAAAACTGTGCTCCCTTGATAATGAACTCTGATAAGACATTTGAGATGTCGGATCCTGGTAACACCACAAAACTCTTCAGATCAGTTCTCAGCCCTCTTTGTTCATCTTATTTGTTAAAGTTCCCCTTTCCACCCTTTAGATGTGCTAGGCAAAGACCAAAAGTGTCACATTCATTCTTTAAAGTGTTGATTTTTGTCTCCAAAGCTTTCTTGTAATAACATTCATTATCTCTCACAGCAGATGCTGAGGGCGAGCGGGCAGCAGACCGACTAGAAGTACCTGAGATTGGGTACGGCTATATTTTTTTAAGACTCAGTTCAAAGTGCTTAATCGCATGTTTAAATCCTATTAAAGTCAAGTGTTTACTTCAGTTTAAGCAGGACCTGAGCAAAGCAGTTTGTTCTGAGGAAAAATAAGGGCATGTTTTGTGTGAGCAGGACACACTGTGATGGGCATCTCCTCCCCACCGTTTGTGACAGACCTGAGCCATGAGATTCGTATTCAAACCCAGAGCAAAAGAGGTCCATGTTGTTCTTTCTTCCAGGTTAACAATAATAATTGTATCTGTGGAAATACTTTGGCCTACTAAAGCTGATATTTGAAAAGTACAGCAGGATTCATTTAGGCAAGTCAACAAATAGAGGATCATAGAAATACCAATAAGCATCAGGACTTTGTTATTGGAGCAGAAGCTTTCTTTTACAATGTTGAAGCCTGCAGTCAAATTAAGAAAAATATTATATCTTCTTTATCATACACCTTGCATTTGAGGTATAAATTTCAGAGATATGGAAAGGGCACCAGACAGACACCACAATTCTCAGAGGATTGTTGATAAATTATAATAGTAAATGCCACATGCACTTAAGTTGTATTATTATCTCAATTATACCCTTTTCATATAAAAATTACAATTATTATATACTCCATGACTCACTTTGTAACAAAATTTGAAAGACTTCAGTGAACTCTGCCTTGTTGAATATATGCTTTTTATTCGTTTGGTGGATAGCTGTTCAAATGTTCCAGCAAGCGGAATGCACATAGGCCTAACATTGTTTAATTTGGTCGGCTATGTATATCACAGGGCATTTTTTGCCCTCAGTGGCAAATGTTGCTTAATTTGGTTGGCTATGTATATCACAGGGCATTTTTTGCAACAGAGACATTTCAACTACACATAATTAATTAGTGGTTTAAGAAAGACAATTAGATATAAGAAAACGCCTCACTTGCTCCAAGATTTAAACAAATTGAACTTGAAAAGGGCACTAGGACAGTAAGAACAAACTCAAGCAAAAAATAAAATAAAAATAAATAATTGCAAATAGTTTTTCAGTATTTGTTGAGATCCTGGGGTTTTTCTCCTGACTGTGTATTCTGTTAATATTTCTTTTCATTCATACAACATGCATTTTCCATTTTAATGATTATTACAATTATTTATTGATTTCTCTCAAAGGTTCAAGGCACCTTACTGTGCTTGAGTAAAACAAAATATAGGTTTGCATGCTATGGAGGACATAAGTAGATACACTGTCACACAGAAATTATGTTTTTCTTTACTCTGAAAATTACTAAGCCTCCCTCCCTTCCTTCCGTGTATCCTGAATAGCCATCTTTGCACTATCTTATTTTGGTAAATAACTGTACAGAATTGTGCTATCTTAGTCAAAATGTTCTAATCAAAATACATCCATGGACAGGGTCTTCATGTAAGGGTCTTCATGATACATCAGTTTCTCTTACTTTTTCCTTTTACTTTTTTTTTTTCTTTAATCCCCAATCTCTGCTTTACATCCTCTCTTTAGTAAAAATTATGCTGCTACCATCCATCGGGAGTTTGCTCAATTTTTATACTTCCCTACAACACTAAATGTTTCATACTAGTTAACTTTTCCCTATGATACATTGATTGGTTATTCTCACTAGTCCCCTGTATAAAACCAGAATCAATATCCCTTTCTGACTGTTCTTTAACACGTTCATAAATAAAGGGTTATGCTTTCCTCTGTCATGCATGTATTTACTTGATTTATAGTAGCTTAAGCATCTGGGAAAATTCATATACCATTACCTAGGCAAGTACAGGATTTTTGTGCAGAGTTTCTACAGGAGAAGATGGGGGGTGGAAATCGTGTTTGTCAGTTCCCCCTGTAGTAGAAGAGTTGCATGGTGAATGCAGTGCAGTTGCAGAGATTTAGTAGCCTCCATAAGGCCTTCAGGGATTAAAAGAAAAAATACCCAACCTTTTGATCCATATAACCAGTGATGCACACCTCTTCTGCATTACTATCAAAAGTATCTGAGATTAACACAGGGCAAAGGAGAATAGGCCAGAGTGGATTCTTCAAATTCTGCTCCGTTACCTGAAAAATCTCTCTTGCTCACTCTTTTCCCCACCCCATGAAGCCACACATACTGCTTGTGAACACCAAGTGTGGTAATAGACCGCGAGCATCTCCAGATGAGAAAATCACCTGACTTTCCAGTTCAGTGAACTATGTCATGCAATGAGCACAATAATTTGCATGACGACTCTAACAAAAATTTAAAAGTAAATATTTCATACATATGTAATGGTCACCCTTTCTATCCACAGGGTGTTTTGTTTCTCTGTAGAGTTGGAAGAAATGGCACAAAACAAACCACCACACACACACAGGATCATGCCTCAACATAATAATGGCCAACTGTTTTTCAAGAAGCAGTTGTAAGAGAAGTAATAACGTAGCAGAATATGAAAGCTGGAAAGTATTTACTGCAGAATATAAATCTTCTTTAAGCAACTCCATTGACAGATTCCCTTTGCTATTAGGTTTTTGAGTTAAACTGTTTCTATATAACACTGGAAAATAAGCATTACAGTAAATGCCATCCATAAACAGGACTTAAAACTTACTTCCACAGAACAGATGAACTAGAAGAATTACTGTGTAAAGTGTTCAGTTTGTCCCAATTATGGATTTCAGGCATCTTGAAGCATTTTTCTTTTTTAAAAAATTTGAAATTACATGGATTTTTTTTTTTTGACATGTCTGTTCCTCCCTTTTCCCTACTCATTCACCAAACCAATCATCTCACACACACTCATTTCTGAAGCTGAGACTTCTACAAAAAAGCACCAATGAGTCATACAGAGCACCCTCTTTGCTGGTGATATGATGGTATCACTAACACTGCCTCAGTGGCACTCCTGTAAGGCCATTGCTATTGAATGTCTAGGGATGATCTCACTGGTCAACAATTTAAAGTTAGAGCATTTTAAAATACTTAAAATATTGCTGTTCACAGTAAAATATTTTATTCAAGTGTAGTTAACTGTAAAATCCCAGCATAAGTTCCTCAGGAAGTCACTTGGCAATATTTTAAATTTTAATTAAGAACTTATCTCAAATACTGGCACATGATTTTACAGTTTTAAAAACTGTGTTTATGTGTATGCATCAGGTTTTTATTGTCATATATCTGTGGGTCTGAGAACACCAGAAAGCCTTTCATTATCAGTATTAATGGAGGTGATTAAAATAATAATATTTAAAGAAAATAACCCTGACATTTAAAGCAAAGTGATCTATAGGTAGTTAAGAATATATTTTTAATTATAATTTTGCACTGGATGATGTTAAACCCTCATTAGTTAAAGTAAATATAAATGTCATTCATATAAATAAAAACAAGTGGATTGTTTTTCAAACATGAATAAATATTAGGAAAGAAAGTGCAGAGCTAGAGGCTTCAGCTTAATTTATGGTGGAATATTATGCAATCAGAATAAAATGCAGCTCTTTCACAAAGACTAGCTGAATTTAGTTGATTAAGCCATCTGAAGAACACCTTTAAAAAAGTTCTCAGCCAACTGTTCCGTAATAACAAAATGCAACAGACCCCTCATTAATCCAGTCAAGAATGAACTGAAGCATAGCTGGGTATTAAAACAAGTCTCTGTATACTTGACATAATAAATAAGGTCACAGTACAAATAAGTGTTTGACTACTAATAAAACTATCTAAACCTCAAATATTGTGTTTAAAAAAATTAGAAGCTCTGGTAGGAACCACTGTCTTCCAGAAGCTGGTCATAGACCAAAACTGAAAAGGCTCTATACATCGTGGGAACTTCGCCGATCTCTGCTGATAAAAGATATTATTTAAAATTATTCTAAATCTCTATTAAACTAACAAAAGTTGGGGGGGGGACACACCCTTTCAATCATTTTATACCACATTAACCATGGGCTTGGTGATGTACAAGACAGAGAAATAGTACCGGCACATACAGCAACAGAATAGATTTTGGGCACAAAATGAGGTCTCCAAGTTTGGAAATACATCTCAACCAGCAGGTTTGCTTAAAAATAACTACCTATTACATCCATCAACTCTTCCTTATGTAACTTGCACATGAATACAGGTAATTTACAAAATTTTTTTTCCACTTTTCTTTTTCCTAAATGTCAAAGCTGGTGAATGCAAAAGCTGATGCTGAAACTTTGGCAATCTCCTGACATTAAGTAAAACCGTAAATAAGAACAAAGAAATGTAAATGGGCATGTTATTTTCACTTCATTTATTATAACATTTTAGAAGTGTTACAGAGGGTTGGTTGTTTTTTTTTTTCCACCTGCTTTGAAGTTTTGGCTTTTGTTCTGAAGGTGGTTCCCACCCAGGGATTGTCCTCCCCTCTCCACTTCCCTTCAGACTGATCCACCCCTGCTGTGTCAGCAGCACATGAACAGTACACTTCTGAAGCTTCCTGTAATTAAGTTCACCTTGTTTTATTATAGGTAAACATGTTCAGACTTATTTTGTATACATTTGGGAAATAATAGCTTTTTAGAGACAAGGGTGAGAAGCAACTTGAGCTACTAAAATAAACTGTGGCGAGGACTGTGTCTTGTAGCGCTGTTACAAGCGGCAAATTCCCTCGGTGTTTTGGTATTTTTATCAGAAAATAATGAACATTAATTTCTGTTGTTTTGCATCAGAACTAACATAAGTTTACAATAATGTTCACATTTATACTGTATTGTTTGTGTGTGCACATAAGATGGGATTCAGTTGATAAAAGCCAAGTACATAGTTTCATTTCAGACATTCTTGGGCACCCTGCCTGGACTCCACTGCCTTTCTGCAAGGTTTCTGGTTGTCCCTCAGGACCTCTGTTGTATATCCCATCCCCATGAAAACATTTCCAACATCCTAGGGCAACTTAAAGTTGCATCAGGCACATACGTTTTGGCAACTGGTTCCTACCCAGAATTACATAAACCATTAGAAAGTAATTTTCTGGCACAGTTTTATGCATGGAAAAAATACTAGCCCAAGATCCTTCAAGGGACAGAACCCCTGATGCTTCACACTGTGACACAATAACTAAGGAAAAACTATGCATGTGTTTCAGTCATTGGGGTTTCTTTCACCACTAATAAAACACTAATACATAATTCATTGCCAGGTAATAACCAGCTGATTTTGCCTCTTGCCAGCTGGGACAGAGTTCAGCAGCCAGACCTTTCAGTGTAAGAATGTCATCCTCAACAAAGAAACAGCAAAATACCTGTAACAAAACACCAAGCCATCCAGCCCGACAATCTGGTTATCCCATAGCTTGCCCCAGGCCAGCACACTCACGGAGCCAGCGCTGGGGTCCTGCAGGAAGGTCTCTGCCAGCCCGTGCAGCAGCACGGTACCACGTCCTGCCCTGTCCCCCACGAGGCCAAACACACCAACTCTGCACACACAGCTCTGGGCCAGTCCCAGCTTCCCCAAAACACAGGTTTTATCCCGCTCAGGTGGTAAATGCCACACCAAGACCTCTCAGCCGCACTGCCCAAGGTGAAATACAGCAGACAGCCAGGCCTGTGTTTCTGCAGCCCCTCCTTTCTCCTCCCACCATAACGGGAAACACCGATTTTTCAGAGTGGGAAAACTCTGCAGCTCAGCACAACACCGCATAAGCACAAACATCAGATTGCTTCCACTGATGTCCTCATGCGATGCTGCTTTGAGCTCATGGACGTTGTTCCGTGCTGTGCCCCTGGCCAGTAACAGCGAGCTGCTGGCCATCTTCTGGCACCAAAGCCAGGACCGAAATCTGCTTTTAGCCCCTCTGCAGGGGTTTTGAAGGCATAATCTTTCTCTGCCTCAGGAAGGGGAAAAGGAACTAGCCACAACTGAAATTAATCCTTTGTATCCATCTTCCCTTTCCATAATGGTATAATTACATTAGGTTTTGCTAAATCAGGCACTCTCAAAATACTGCTATTTCACCTCCATTGCCCTGACTTCTTGTTTTGGCAATGTAAATTAGAATTAGTGTGGTTTGCCGCATCCTCAGACAACATGTCATGAGACAATATTTCTGCTTTGTTAAAAGGACTATCCCACTGCAAGCTGAAAAAAGCCCAAACACATCCCTTTCTGGAAAACGTTATTACCTCAGCTGTTTCGACTGATCATTAAGACTAGCTGAAACTATTACTGTAAATGGGCTTCCAACTACAAAGTTTCACAGGGAATGACTGCATTTCTTGCAGGGAAAAAAAAAAATATCTGTTAAAGTCTTTCAGTTCATGGCTACTTTCTTGATTTTTTGAAATATTAGAATAAAGCTTTCATATTTCTGTGTAACTTTCTTTTAAAACCTCCATGAAAGGAACATCTTCATCTTCATTAAAGCTGGCCTTGAAACAGCGACTAATGGGAATGCTCAATGTTAAGATCCTCCTTTGGGGGACAGATTTACACTCCAAGGCAAACCACATAGGCATTTAAAAGATTTTCAAAACCAGGGCACGGAAAGCTGAGGAATCTCAGCATCTGTGAAAATCTGCCTCCAATTTGTAATGCAGAGATCACTTAAAACTTTCGTCTTTATTAAGGAAATAAAAATGGATTCTGACTCTTTGATGTTAAATTGGCATTAAAGGAATCTGGAAATCGCATGACAGCAGCAAAGAAGGAGAGAGACACAGAGAAAATACGTAAGAAAAGAGGAGGGTAATATGTTTAAAGAAAATAACCTGACATGTTTAAATATAAATGTACTGTGCAATGTTATCCCTGCTTGTTCTGTTACTTTGCTGGTCTTGTTCTGATATGTTTTTGTAGAAGAGGAATGTGTTGAACCTTTTTGATCCATTCACTTTTAATAGTAAAAGTAATTTTCTCAGGTGGGCACTGAACAGTTGCGATTACAGTTTATTTTGCCGGAGAAATTATTTTAAGACATTAATGGTAAGAGATATAGGGTAAGGAATAACAGCACAGCATCTCCCATAAGCTTGATACCAGCAGCTTTGTGGAAGACTCAGAGACACCAAATGGTATTTTTCTGTTGAAATCTCAGGGTGTTTTATTTCAAATGTTCTTTAGCTGAGGGTGATGAAAAATGATGAAAATATTCTAACTGTGGTCATGCAGCTACTGATGTTCTCATTCACAAGATCCATTTAAGCTCTAGCACAGTTGTCTTTGGGCTAGCGAAAATGAAAGAATTATCTTCTGAGAAAGACTAAAACTTTCAAAATTTAGTTTTCATTCCCATTCGCTCCATGGCTGCTTTAAAAAAAACAACCAACCAAAAAAAAAAAACCACAAAAAAAAACCCAAAGCACATCATACCTAGTAATTAGGCTATTTCTTGTAAAAGACAACTCTAGAGGTCCCTCTCTCTTGACGCAAAGACTCCTTAAACATCATGTCATTCGTGACAGATGAGTGCTACAGAGAGGAACTAGTAGCAACGAATGAACTTGTTTTTTCTTTTAAACAGTTGTTTTCTTTTAGCCCATTGATGACAATACATCTCTTCAGAAAGTTCTGGTGGGTTTGGGTTTTCTTTTGTGGGGGAAGAGGGAGTTTGTGGGATTTTTTTAATTTATCAATTTATTTCAACAGCTAAATAAATGTTTAAAACTCCTGGCAGATGTTTTTTCAGTGCTGAAGCAGTTCTTCACAAGTTTCTATACTTATTTAGAAGAGGACTTGTATTTTTTTTTTTAAATAATTTCTTTCCACACGTCTACTAAAAGGATAGTAGAAACTACCATCATGGTATGATAAGTGAACGACATGGAAGCCAGGAAAAATTACCTTCTTAAAGTGAGGGTACATGAACAAACAAAGAGTTTAATTCCTGCTATATAGGCAGTTCATACGAGGTCACCTTATCTCTGCGATATTATTTGGCTTTGGTTTGGTCGAAGTTTCCAAGTATCTTTGTGGTAAAGAAAACAATTTTGCCATTTCTAAAGGCCACTGACCTGACAGCTCAGGGTCTCGGGACTTGTCTGAGTTGTCTTAGCTGATTTTGGCCTTTAAAAAAAAAATTGTGATAGCAATTGTCTGGTGGCCTGGTAACTATTGTCTAAATTTGTTTCAGAATTCCTTTGGTTTATAATGATAATGAGGAGTTATTCTGGGTGGATTGAGTTGCCTATGTTTCTAGAATAAAATAAGGCGCACACAGGACAATACCAGAGGTGCAGGGGTACTGACAGAAATCACAGCTGTAATTCACAGGTCACTACAGGGGTGCAGCCTCTCATTGCTCAGGTAAAACCAGCTTTAGAACAAAAAGTGAATGGCTGGGAACCAATGAGAAGAGTGAACACGTAAGCTATGTTAAGAGAACTTATAAAAATTAAGCCCAAGCAGACCCAAGCTTGTGGAAGAAGGAACTATCAGCATCTAACTTCTCACAGCAAAGGAAAGGAAGAAACTCCCTGCAACATGACCACATGCCTCCCAGCAATAACCTCAGGATGCTGATGGCTCATCCTGAGCTCCTCTCCCTTAGTCCTTCAGGAAAGCAGAAGCTACAAGTCTTTGGACCCAGTGGGGCTGAACACACCACCAGAGAAAAAGGGGGTTCTAGGAAGGTTTTTTTATTTCCCCTGAAAAAACAATTTAACTAAACTATTAAAGCTTTTCTGTGTTAATTTGGACTATGAATTTATGTTATAACAACTAATAATTCAGACTATTAAATCATGAACTGGAGTAACAATAATTTCCTAGTTCCACTGATGACTGTGATCCTCTTTTACCCATTTAAGATTGCGTATAGCAAGCATGATGACTATATATTCACACACAAAAACCAAACAGCAAACTAAACAGAGCTCAGAACCATGCATTTAAAAGATGTTCATCATCCTAATTAACAGGAGACATTACAGAACTAAAAGAAATGTGTGATCACCTATAGTTCCTAAATCACAAGTGTATTTACCCTGTCAAAACTCTGCAGAAATATTTTTGCTTGTTTCAGTTGTAATGTGGAGGCTGTTTTATCTGTAAACAAAAAGTAACATAAAGCACTAGCAATATCATAAAGTCACTGCAGTATGTCCTGGAAGAGTTGAATGTGTTTTCATGATTAAATCTTGTCAACCAGAAAGTGATTTTTGTTTTGTACAAAGTATTTAACTGAATACAGTGAAACTGTGATGAATATCCAAAGATATGAAGTACTAATTTATAGAAGTGTACTTTAATAGTTAATTTTGTGTAAACACATGTATTGCCTCCATGCTTCAGAGAAAGAAAAGCTTTGTGAGGACTTTTTCTTTCCTTTTTTATTAGTCTTACTGAGTGATAGTTATACAAAGAGACTAGAGGCAAGCTTTTTGGGCATACAAGTCCTTCTTTAGATCTAAAATAAAAGCAGTAAACTCAAGGTTGAGAATAATTATGTTCATTATTTAGCCAATTTGAAAGAAAATGGTGGTTGTTACCAGAAGAGCAGAAGGTAATGTCAGCAAGCGAAGCAGTAATAAGTTCAGTAGGTCTGGTGGGACAGAGAGGTCAGGTGGAGGTGCCACCTGGAGAAAAAGACTAGATACCAGGAAGCCAGTATCTCAATGATTTTTAATGTCAAGTACAGCTGTGAATGTTAGATCTGAATATACTTATTTTTGCAGTTATTCCTTAAGGATCAGGGCTGAAAGATCAGAAATGCAGTCTTTCTTTTTGAGATACTGTTCTGCTGGTAAGTGGACACGTTTTACTCACATAAATTATTTATAGAAGTTCATGCTAGTGGCTATCTGATTTTGTCCACAGTCTCCATAGGGGCTTTTGGTGCAGTATAGCAAACTGCATTTCTGATAGCTTTGTTGTGAGACACACTTAATGTTTGGAAATGTATGCTAGAAATTTTACATATTTTCAGCTAGCTCAGGCTGGTATCACTTGGTGCAAGTTCACCTCTGAAAGTGAGCTTAAACAAGGTCAGTAAGTCACTTCAAGGCCAGGAGAAGGTCCCCCAGGAATAACTAAGATGTGATCTGCCACAAAACTTGTAATTGTTTCATGGTTTTCTCTAAAGGTTCCAGCACAGTGAGACATACGGAGTTTTCTTGGTGTATGGCTATCTTGTCTTGTTACAGAGGGTAATGTGGATGTCACAAGTACTTCCAGGGGGATGAGAAGAAAATAAAAAACACACCACCTTTTAATAACCATTTGGCTCCATGGCAAGGATTCTTGGTACATTTCAAATAACTGCCAGTTTTGTTAAGGTAAATACATTGGTCTTACAAAAAACAGGTGGTGCCCTTTCTGTTTTATGAGACACACCAATACCAGTTTGGAAACTGTCCGGAGACATTCAAAGGCAGTACAGTTACTGAATTGATGTGCCTAAGATAATTGTTCTAAAATAAAAATCACAAATGTAGTTCAGAATCTGATGACTCAGTTAATGATTTTAAAATAAAATAAATCAAAAAAATCCAACACCCCACTCTGCCTTACTCTTTTTAAAAACATTCAAAATGAAAAGCATTTTGAACAGAAGGGACTTTCCCCTTGAAAATGGTTTTAAAAAATCCTATGTTTTCAGCGGTTTTCTTTTTTAAATCAGAAGATTCAAAGTTTACATTTCTTCATTAGCATCTCCAGTAAAAGCTTTGCCAGAAATTGTCCTAACAATCCTATCAGTAACATACACGGCAATCATCATGACCCTATGTTTAATTGGGACAGATACAAGAGTCATAGTTGTTTCTGTAAGAGTTTCAAGCTAAATTACATTTTTGATTGAGTTATTTCAGTGGCAAATTTCCATCAGTTAGTTATATATTACATGCTGTGTTGTCACTTTCAAAAAAGCAAAATCTGCATTCAGTATTAATATAGCTCTCTACCAGACAGCACTCATAGGATTCACCATATAGTTTCCGTTTGAATATTCCACCACCATAAAAAAAAAAAAACCACACCAAAACACACCCCCAAACACCCCCCAAAAAAAAAACCACAAAACCTACACCACAACTCAGTAGTGTCCACCATTTAAAGTATTATGGTAACTGTTACTCTTTTTAATAAATAGTTTGTTCAAGTATACTTCTCCAAGTACTGCACAAGTAAATATTTTTTTAAATCCTTACACCATGGCTGTCTATGTTAGTTTAGAAGTAAGAATTCTGCTGAAATGAGATTAAAGGTTGGATTACAAGTCCCTTTCCAAAAAAGCCAGATACATATATATCGGAAAGTGTTTAAAAGCTGCACTTCAATATAAAGTAAGCAGTATCAGTACATTTACCATTCAAATATACTCCTAAATCCATTCTTTGGTGAATGGTTACACACTGAAAAAGATCCATATCAAGGTAATGAACTCTACTCTGCTGACTTACAGAAAAGAATATAAAACAGAAGAATCTACATATATTATTTCAAACTGCTTATTAGATAAACTTATCTATAATATATATATTAGGCCCAAATTGCATCAAAATAACTTCTACAGTATTGCAGAGAAAAAGTTTCACAACTTAGAAAATGGCAGGGGAAATCTAGGTTGCCTGCATAACCTCAGCTCACCCTTCTGCTTAGGCAGTATTCCGTGATCTTTACTTAAATCAGCTTAGAACATAGCAGATGTGGGAAGTCAATCCAGAACCACCGTGCTAGGAAGCTAGGAGAAATGGAGCAAGGATATACTGCTGACACTCGCCCATAAGCTGGTACAAGCACGATGCCATAGTACAGTCCTGAAGCAAGCAGAAAATACTGCTGCTTCACTAAATCCTAGACCTAGAAATCCACAAGAGGAATTTGTGGTTTGTAATTCCCGAAGTTCACAGTAATTAGGTTCAATCTAACCTGCTTAATGTCATATATGATTCATTGCCACAGTCTAGGTTGAATAAAAACAAAAAGTCCCAGAATTGCGGCAGTAAATCAGTGCCTAAAAGGTAGAGGACTTAGAAACGCAAAAGCAGAGGCTTCAAAGAGTTGATAAATTCTTTTTGAGATGCATGGCCACCAATTTGCTAAGAGGGAAAGCTAATGGGACTGGGCAAAAGAGCTTTAAATTAGGAAGAAAGAATAAGGTGTTCAGCAAGAAGACAGGAAAAAAACAGAAAGAAAAGCAGCTAGTACACAAGAAAATCAGCAAGAAATACGTATGAATAGAAAGGAGAATAGAGGGCACCAAACTGGGATTTAGCAGGAAGGTAATTTAGGGTGTTACTAGATAATGGCAAGGGAGATAAAAGCAAAACTGAGCGAAATTAAATAAAAGTAGTACACACGAGGCCATATGATACCTCTGTTCCAGTGAATTGAGATGTTCTGTTTGGGAAAGTAACACAAAACCCCAGAAAATCTTACTGTGGGATAAAAATAAGTAATTGAAATGTCAGTGGAGGAAAGCATGGCCCATGAGACAGATGAAGAGGAGTGACTGCTACATGTGTCCACCCAGGAAGCATCCCCTACTCCAGGGTAGTCATGGAAGTAAGAAGGAAAATCATTTTTTTAATCTCTGGGTAAAAATAAAAGCAGAGAGAGAAAGAAAGGCAGTTTTCTATTAAGTTTACCAGCAAAACATATATGAGATGAAGTCCTGAAGTAGACAGCCACATTAATGTTAATAGAGAAACTACCTTAGA
>VZTV01016568.1:0-11116 GCA_013400875.1 Anhinga rufa | reverse complement strand
TCCGCAAGCATTCATGTATTTTAAATATTTTTC
Organism: Anhinga rufa; assembly: GCA_013400875.1. Lineage (NCBI taxonomy): Eukaryota > Metazoa > Chordata > Aves > Suliformes > Anhingidae > Anhinga > Anhinga rufa. Next base: position 11,083 of record VZTV01016568.1, on the reverse strand, counting down.
CTGTCATGAATCTTCATAGAAACCAGTTTTATAGTTCTCATTTTTTTTCTGTGTCTTGTTGACTGTAAACTGTCTTGTAAACACTGCAGCAATATAAATCATGGATTAAAGTACCACTGGATGATGGAAAGCCCCAACAACTTGGAAAACAGACTAAGCTAGAAGCTGCCAAGTAAACAGAGAAATTTGAGAGGGATTGATGTATTCTGAGGACCATTTCAGTCCATCAAATCTGTAGTTTCCAGAGGAAAAACTGTTCTACTGAAAAATTTCTGATCTGCTCTATTGTTAGTCATAACTGCTTTCAGTTCAAATAAGTTCGGGTTGGATATTTTTTTTAATTCCTGATTCATTTTTCTGCTCCTTTAGAACATTCACCTGCAATTTTGGTCAACCACATGATTTTAAAGTAAATGCTTTTGTGTCTTTCTCAACCAGGGATATGGAGGTAAAGAGAAGGCTTTCATTGCGACTCAGGGACCCATGATTAATACCGTGAATGATTTCTGGCAGATGGTTTGGCAAGAAGACAGCCCTGTCATTGTTATGATCACAAAGCTGAAAGAAAAAAATGAGGTATGACAACTAGCCAAACAGAGAAATTATTCCTATAGCTGCATACTGTAGAAAGAACCTCGGCAGATATGGAAGGAAGCTAGCAGATAATTGGCTCTTAAATACTCCGGTAATGGGCAATGTGAAAAGTAATGGTGGGGTAGCCAAATACAGCAACTGTGATTGCATAGCCATCATAAGAGATGTATTCAAAAAAGACAAAAAGGAATTCCACTTTCTAGATCTGTGCTGTTGGGTTCATATTTTTTTAAGAAACACCTCATTTATCTATTGGTCACCTCTGTACTTCTTGTTACTTTCTGATGTATAAAGAGTAGATGGTTAGCGTTATGATTAGAGGTTTCCTGACATGGTTGAAGTTTGCACTTTGCTATAATGGCAGGTTTTGAATCCATTCCAGATACTACAAATCTTCAGGACCATCCCAGAAAAAATTCGGTTTGGGCAATACCATGGAGGGACTTAGCCAGAATGAAAATACATGTCTCTTTACCTTAGTACCAAGTAGAGATGACAATTGCATTTTAATTGATAATGACTGTCTAGCTGATGTTATGCATTCTGTGACTTTTGGATCAATTCCCAACTACATCTTTGATAGCTTTCTTTAGTATTCATATAGATTGTTGCCAGGCTTTCCCTGATAGTGCCAGAGTCCATATTTGTGACTGCCAGACATTAGGAATGAAAATCACTCTCCCATGCAGAGGGCCAACACAAAGCTCTGTTTTGGAAGATTGAATGTTAAATAAGTCGTCTGTAGAACTTGTGGACAAGAGAGACACAGACATAAAGGAGTTTGGCTTTTTTCTTGAGTCCAAACTGGTAGACTTGGTAGCAATTCCCAACTCCAGGTGGGTGCCTCAACCAAGTCTCAGCACCTTGCCAGGTAAGCATCAGGGCCATATTGCCCCTGCTCCACTCACACCCCTGATCTTCAAACTCAGATTCATCTGATGATAGACAAACAGAGTTCATTCAGGTAAAGTTCCCAGTCTGAGTGATCAAGGGAACAAGATCCTCAGTGCGTTCCCAGGGCTCAAATTCACTGTTCCATTTAAATGTGGACTCAGTAGACATACTCTTTCTTCTGCCCTTGACCACTGCTTGGCATTTTGTCACCATTAGTTTGGGCTTCTAAAATGAACTTAAAATCCAGTGGATTTTAAGAAGGCTGTATGTAAAAAGTAGGTTGGTCCTGTAAAATATCCCAAGACCACTATTTCTAAACCAGGTGCCATTTTGCACTAGACTGTTCAAACAAATGTCCAGAAGCCTACATAAAAAAGATTACTCCTGAAAACATAGAACACCTACCCCAGCCTAACTGGCCAAAATAACAAGTATTTCACTGAGGAAATGCTGACTGTTTAAACACTCACATCTGACACTGTGTAAAAAGAATGACTTGAAAGAAGTGCCCAGTGGTTTCCATCATGTCAGGAAGCCCTGTGTTTACCTGAGTTATGCAGGCTCTAGGCACTGGTGTTTATCCGCATTGTTGTGGCCTGGCAGTGGTAATTTCCTCCTAATAGAAAGGGTGGGGAATCTCAAATCGTTCCCAGGCTATATAGAGAGGCTGTGTTTGCACAAGCTGTCCTGCCCTGTCTAGAAACCTTAGGAACTCTCCCACTGTTAGCGGGTTCCTCCTGAAACCTTGCTTGCTATTGAAAAGAAAAGAGCTTAGTGGTTATGCTCAGTGTATTAACTTCACCGTTAAAGTAGTTGCTCTCTATAGAGAAGGGAAGAGCAGATGTTATTTAGCAAAACAGCACTTGATATTTTTTCTTCTCTGTGGTCTGCTTTATTTCCATCATTTTCAGGGAAGTACATCTGCAATATACACACATACACATACCTTCATAGTTGAAAGTGTATTCATCCACTCATCCACATCCCCCCCTGCACAAATAAACCCCCATACCCGACTCTCAGGTACAGGCCCCATTTCTCAGTTGGTTTAACATCAGTCAGCCTCCATTTGAGCTATAATGTACTATAACATATAAAGTCATGTATAATGAGGGAGCTCTCAAATGAGAGACACGCAAAACCCCTTAATCTCAACAAAAAATTCATTTATTTAGTATAAGTAAAATTATTTGGGACATTAATGTCCTAGTTCAATATACTGATGTGATAAATTTGCAATAACAATGGGAATTGTGTGAAATGATGATAAACAAAGGTTTCTATAGAGTTACTTCCTTCCATGAGATGAAAAAATGGTTAAGACTCGCTGTGGTAACAGTTTTTGTAAGATGGATGAAGATAAAATATTCAAGTAGAGTGCTGAGCAAAATACTCATTTCAGCTGCATGAAAAAAAGTGGAGTATTAAATTATTGGATTTTTTTCTTTTTCATTTTGAAGTCTGATAAAAAAAAGGAGATTGACTTGTAAGCAAGAATAATGCTGAAGGAACTGTATTTTAAGCAGAATCTGTAAAACCTGTCCTCAAAACTACACAGTGTCTGAAACGATTAGAAATCTACCTGTGCAAGGAGAGTCCACAGCAAAGGAGCTTCTGCCTGAATAAATAATGAGAAAGCTGGAATTCTAGGCTATAATTTTAGGGTTAATACGAGGAAAAAGACATCTCATCTAGTGCACTAGGTACCCTCCCTGGTCACTGAAGAGCAGTAATCACCTCCAGAGGGTGATCCATCCCACTCTAAGAGAATGAGATAAATCACCCACCGAAGGTGACCATCTCTAATTCTGTAGTAATATTTTAGGACTCGATCTTACAAAGCTTTATCCACGAGGCACATATAAGCTTCATATATTACTGAGTTTAGTCAGTACTAAAGACAACTGAGCAATGGAAATTAGACAAATATGTGGAGTGTAAGAATTGTATAGACTTCTATATAATATTATAGAGAAGTTTATAGACTTCTGTTGTATCTGCTGGTTTTTGTAGTTATGCTCTGTACTCCATAGAAAATATACAATTAGTTTGCCTTCAAAACTTACTAGCAACATTACCTGTTAACCAAGAAACATAGTTTGGGAAGCATAAATAAAGAATACTGTGCAGCATTCTGCAAGGAGAAAGGACTAGTACTGACAGATGCATTAAACAATGCATGTTTATTCAACCCAGATAATGTAAATCTTGTCAGTAATTATCTAGGACAATCTTGTTAACTCACGGTTTAAAGCTCATATGATTTTTCATGTAACATTTTTTCCCTCAGGTGGTCTATAGGCCCACTTATGCATAGCAAAGTAGATTTTGGAATTCAGAAATCTTACCTTTTACAGAATTCACATAAGCGTCTTTGAAGATGACTTGTTAGCTAAGTTGAGTATTGGCACCATGCATGTCTTAGGTTTTGGGAAAACTGAAGAAGATTTGGTCCTAACTTTGAGGATTTTAGTATATGAAGGCAAAATCCTGCAAGCCCTCTTAAAGCATACCTCTCATGCTTGAGTTAGCAGTGGCAGTAAATAGAAGGCAGGAGTAAAAAAGGGATTCTGGAATTGAAACTTCGTTGTATTTATTCATTACTGTTGTGTGTTGGCCTGGTTAATGGGATATTTAATGTGCAAATTTGTTGGCATAGCTATATGGAAAAATAAACAAGGAGTTGAGCTGAAGTAAAGCAGCTTACAAATATTTGAGAATTGTTAAACTAATTTTGTTCAGGGCCCAAATCCAGGGAAAGTAAAGCACGTAAATAACATGTCAGCTGAGAGAGCCTTCTTCCATTCAGCAGAACTGGGGGACCAGGCTGCAATAGGAGCACTTCTGGCAAGTTAAAAAAGCCTGTGCTCCTGAGCACAGACCGACTGTGGCAAAGAGCAGGTGCCAGCCCCAGTCCCAGGCAGGGCCAGATCCTGCTCAGTATTGGAGATCCACCTCAGGAGCGGTCCCATGAAGCCTGGCACCCAGCGGGCGTGGGATGGGGTGCGCAAGGAGACAGGACAGGGGGTGGAGGGTGACTAAGCCTGCAGCCCTGTTGCAGGGGGAAGGACGAAGGCTGAAATCAATTAAAGGTCATGCAAGACACTCTTGTATAAACTTCCTGTTTGGGTCAGGGAATGTTGTGGCTTTTTTTTTTTTTTTTTTTTAAATAAGGTCAGGCACCAGATCAGAAATAAATAATCATTCATCAGCAAAAAGCTAACCAATGTAAATGAATCTGGGGGGAACTTGAAAGATGGCAGGAAGATGAGAATTTCCACGTGAAAATAAGAAGATTCCCTGGCTTTTGGCTGCCATGCAAGTTGGTTAGGATTGTTTTATTTATTTTGAGCTATGAGCTCATAGCTGTTCTGTGTTTGCTGACTACATAGAGGATTGTATGTTCAATCTCAAGCTCACAAAATATGTCACCTATTTAGAAAGTGCTGTAATAGATGAATATGCTGAAAGGGAAACTATGTGGCCTGAGAGAACAGCAAGGAACAGAATCAGGGCCAGCACAAAGAGTGGAGGTGGAGGACTACGTGGTGAAAAGAAAAAGTTAATTCTTCCTTTTTTTTGATATATACCGCAGGTGATAAGCTTTTACTGATTACAGACACGAGACTAGAGAGCACCCTTCTTAATCATTGTGTTTGGCTTTCAAATAGGTTTAAAATACACCTACCTGTGACCAGTGGAATTTTCTCTAAGGTTCAAGCAATAGCTTGAGGCAGTTTACTCTTTTTTGCCAATGCTCCTGGGATTTTCTATATTATTTTTTGTATATCTGATATGTTTATCCCTCCCATCTTCATCTTTATCCCTTTATTACTTTCAAAACATGCTAATTCCCCGAAATATGTTTTCTTAGAAGCCCCTGAACCAGCTGATCCCAGCTCTATTTTCAAGGCTATTTTTTAAAGCACTAACAAATGGTATTTTTAAAAGATGCACGGAGACTGTGTTAAAAATAATCCATTGTATCTCGCTAAATGTGGACCTACTGTTAAATGAAAGTTATTTTAATGAACAGCCCCACTTCATTGTCCACCCAGTGCAAGTTGCCAATTCCAGTTCTGGGAAAGAGTCAAGAAAAACACTCTTCTGGAGTGCCTGAAGGCTTTGTAGTGAGCGTCGCATGCTCGCATTTATCAAGAAGTCTCAGGGGTTGACTCAACTATTGTCGATTGTCAGGGTACAATTGTGTATTTAGACTTTTCTTTTTCCCATATTAGCACTGAAAACTACACTCCCAGGGAGGGGCATGAATTGCAGATCTGGCAGATGATAGTAGCTATATGTGTCACATGGGGGGACTGTGGAACTTGTGAACACTTTTTTTCATACAAATGTCTGAGTATTTTATTGCCATTCTTGATGTCTTCGGGGAGACAGCAAATTTAGGATGTTCGAGTAATTCTGCAAAAGACAGGATTTGAACGAAACCAGTCAGATTGGCCAGCATTATTTCAGAAAATGTGGCTTTCACACACCTTACACTATTAAGGTAATGAGCATCTATTTTTAGAAAAGTATTTATACAACAGAGATGATTTGGTTCAATCAGCTATTGGGTTATCAAGTAGAGTAGCAGCTTAAAGATCACACCTGGTGGTAAAGCCTTGCATTTCACTGATAATTTTTTTTTGGTTAATTTTTAGGAGGTTTTACTGGGAGTTATGCTTTATGGCAGTTAATAATATTAAAGGGATTGTTTCATTTTGCTGTGTAATTTAGGCTACTGTCTAAATATATACCAGTTTCTTCAGCAAGAGTTTGTGAGGAAATACACACAAGTTCTTTCTGGGATTCTTATTTTAGAACTGTCTGTTCTCTCAGTGTTGTTTTTACCTGTGCATTGGATATTAAAAAGAAGGTTTTCTTTAATTGTTGGGGTATTTTTAATTTAATGAACACGTCGGATTGGCCAGCATTATTTCAGAAAAGGTGGCTTTCAAACACCTTACTCTCCTAAGGTAATAAGCATCTATTTTTATAGAAGTAGTTATACAATAGGGGATGTTTGCTTTCAGGTAGACTCTAGAGATACTTTAATGGAAATTAATATGAAGTTGCAGTTGACTTGAAGATAAGCAAACTATTGCAGGGAAAAATAAAATGGTTCATATTCTAAATACTATTTCTTCATCTCCTTTTTAGTAGATCCTTGTCAGATACATTGCTGAAATAGTATAAGACTACTGATTCATTAAGAATTCTGTATATAATTTTGTGTAGCTCTACAGACTGATGGATTTTTTTAACATTCATTTCCAGTAAGTTACATAGTAGACAATTCAGATTCTGCAAAATACTTTAACATGCACGTTAAGTCCCATTGAATTCAGTAAGATCTAAGGGCACATTTACATGCTTTATTGCATCAGGGCTCAGGAGAGTAAAGAGGATAAAAAGTCTTGTGAGGAGAGGACAAGTACTGAATCTTTTGCTCAGAAGGAGATCCCATTTGAAAAGAGTAAATTTTATAAATTTAATTCTATGAATTAAAGAAAATTTTAGAAGAAAAATCTTTAATTTTGAAAGTGGAAAATAATTCCTTTAACTGAACTTCATTGAGCTTTTAAGGATAAAAAAAGCTGTTGAAAGTGTTCCGTGATAGAGATGCATATTTGAAAAACTCAGATCCTGAAAATCAGGCCTAAGTCATTGATTAAGAACCCTGCAGTATTTTATTTGGGAATGCTCATGACATGAATAACACCTCAGCTGAATTAATCTGAACTTTCCAGACAAATACATTCTGTGTAAAAAATAGATATGAATATGGCTCCAGGATCCAGTTCATTGACAACACTGTTGCTTGTTTTTCAGAAATGTGTGCTCTATTGGCCAGAAAAAAGAGGAATCTATGGGAAGGTTGAAGTCCTTGTTAACAATGTACAGGAATGCAAGAACTATACTGTCCGCCAGCTTACAATAAAGGTAACAAACATCTGAGAAGCATTGTTCCTAATGCTTTATTTTTTTACCATTAAATGAAGTTAAAGTGTGTTTTTTTTAAAGGGCATAAATTTTTACAGGAGGAGTAACTGAGCTATGAAGCTCACACCTGCAAAGTATGGTTGAGACCAAAGCGCTGAAACACTTATCGTATTGCTGCTTTGTATCTCTCTGGCAATACAAAATGCTTCAAAAAGAGTGCAGGTTTCACTTTCTTGAATTACATTTGCTTTGAGGCCTTTTTAGCATTGCCAAGGCAATGTAAAGGGATTTTAGTTAATGAAAGAACTAGCACAGCATGATTCTGAAAAAAGATATGCTGCTCGTATTTTGTGCTGAGTGCATTTATAGCCCATTCGAGAAGCTTAAAAATATAAGGAGTGTATAAGGAAAGCTTCATGCTTTCATAGTTCTGACTAAACAGTAACTGCAAAATAAGGCAGATGCTCCTCTTCTAAGTTCCTCCCCATATTACACTTACGTGCTAATGGATTGCATCATCCGCTGCTCCTGACAGAGTGTTACAATAAATAATGAATTGGGAAAATTTGTTCAGCGTTTCAGCCCAGGCAGTGAGAAGTGGACAGAAGTCATATCATCTAACACGAATTAGTCTAGACCATATTTAGACCCTTTGCTTGTTCAAGTAAGTGGTAGCAGCCTCTCTTGAAGAGAATAACTGGACAAACTGGGATGTTTGATTAATCTAGAAGGGCAGTTCTTCTGCACCTTTAACTTAAATACTCTTGTAATTTTAATGTCGGATCCTTATGACAATGTCCTTAAAAGGCAGCGGAAATACATAATAATTTAGTGATTCAGAATCCCAGATCAAGGTAACATCTTTTTGCTGATCTAACACAGACCTCTGACAATTCCCAGTTGACAACACAATCAGCAAGTCAGTAGTCATATGGACAGAGCAGAAGTTACATAGCTGGAAAAACAGCTAAGTTTTCAGGTGCACAAACCCTTCTCACAACTGTGTCCCTGGAAGCACGCCTGTTCCCCGCAACTCCATCCTCCGAGTCTAATAAAAAAATTGTTAAATGTCTCTTAACATTTTTACTGCCTTTCTACCATAACATTGAGAGAAATAAAAAGAATTGTTCACCACAAGTGTGCATATAAAATCTTCATGTTATTTTCAGCAAGGGAGTCAGTCCCAGAGTGTGAAACACTACTGGTACACATCCTGGCCGGACCACAAAACCCCTGACAGTGCTCAGCCTCTGCTGCAGCTCATGCTGGATGTCGAAGAGGACAGGGTGGAATCACCTGGCAGAGGGCCTGTCATTGTGCACTGCAGGTAATTTGCAATCTTTATCTTAAATGACTGCCCAAAGCAAGGCAACAGCAAATCACATCAAACAGTCCTCCTCCTAAACAAAGAATCTATTTGGGAAGAGTAAAATTCCCCAGATCCTCTTCATGCTAATTGACTTTTTCTGTTCATATTTGAGGATTTTAGTTTGGGAATTCCCTTGTTGCTAGCAAATAATTTCTGAACCGTTCTCCACGTCTGCTAATGAACTCTCTTTTTGAAAGACCAGCTGGAAAAAATGTTTTGCTTCTGTTTCTTATTCATGATTTTATTCTTTTTAGTCTTGTTGCATAATTACATACCTAAGTCAGATGCAATGCCCTGTGACTGGTTGGCTGAAATGTTGTAAAGCAAGTCAATTTTGAACAGCAGGCATCAAACCAAAACACATCAGTACTAAAATTTGTGAATGCTTTCACAAAGGCAGTTGGTTTGATACTCAAGAGCAAAGTGTTATTCACACAAATTGCAATAAACCAGAGAATGCCCTTTTAATTGTTCTAATTAAATTCCATTTTATTGCTTTATATTTATTCATTGCCCCATGTTGCAATTTAAGTAGTAGGAAGTAGTACTGGATTTGTTACATTGATGGAAAGAAGTAGGTAAAGCAAAACAGAAAAAAAAAAAATTAAATCAGTGTTTCCTTACTTCCTTTGTCTCATAACTGTGATGATACATCTCTTACCATTGGGTAGTACTTTTTTTTCCTAGAAGTACATCAAAACCAGAACTTTTTATCTTGAACCACTTCTTTTCAACTCCCTATTTAGGAGATGAAGAGAAATAGAAGCCAGATTTGACCACTCATCATTTTTCAAAATGAGAATGTGATGAATAAGGAACTTTCCCAAATTTTATGCAGCTTTTTTTATCAGGAGTTGTAGTTTCCCTAAGCAATCCACAAATCTTTGGATGGCTATTGAGAATCCCATTTTTCCAGTAAGGATCTTCAGTAATTAAGGTCTTCAGAAGAACAGGGTATCTTTCTGAGGTGAGTGATATGTCAGCAAGGTCTGTAATCATGAGCAGGAATTTATTCATGATTAAAGACCCAGATATCATCCAGTTTAAACACAACCAATGTGTTTAAAATAGTTCTTCAGTGACAACTCAGCTATCTGTACAATCACTACACTATGGTCTACAGAATGGGTAAACTCACTCACTCCATTTTCTAGTCAGATAGTTTCTTCCCTTTTAATCTGAGCTGCAGCTGAGGTCATACAGGTCTTACAGAGCCCGTGCACACTTTTAAACTTGGACCTCAGATACAACTACACAATTCTCAGTTATTTCCAGAGGAGCATTACACACACTCAAACAATGATCCTTAATCTGAAGCAAAAATGCTTTAATAATTTCTTAATATGACACAAGTAGAAAAAAAGGTAATTCAGGTTTTTGTACATGTCTTCTTGTAGGCTATCACCACAGGGTGCTGTCTTACATACATCAGTGATGAGCCCATTCAGGACTCAGGATAAAAGAAGGACTTTACTTCTTTTAGTAAAGTAGTTCCTATTCCGCAAAAGAATAGGAAAAAGAGCAGACTTCTGCTCTGGTCCTTAAAATCAGCAGATCTGATTACATACATGCCAAGGGCACAGATTTCCAAAGGAGGAAAGTTTTAAGTTCTTACCTATCTTTATAGTGGCATTCGCTGTTTCCTCTCTCATGTCATCCACTGAAAGCGTGTGGTAAATATGGAAAATATCTCCTTAATCTCTCCTTTAGATATGTAGTTAGTATATCAAAATAAGTTTGGGTTTAATGTCACCTAGGTGGTTTGGGATCAAAGACAAGTTTTAACTGAGAGATTTCAAATAAAAAGGGAAAAGATTTTTTTTTTTTTAAATTGAATCAGTAAGGAAGAATTAGAACTGCAGAATTAGAATTGCAGAATTATATTCTGCAAATGTAAAATTAATTTAGCCCCATTTAGTCAGTGAAACCAAGTTATCTGAGAATCTGGACCACAATGCTGTTTTCTACTACCCAGACGAACAAGCAAATTGGCATATTGGAGGACTTCTAAGAGTTTCTTAAATGAGAACAAGGGATGAAATTTTCATGCTCAGAAACTTGATGCTGTTATAGTTATTGCTGGTAATTTTTGCTTTTCTTTCCTCATCAGCTAATGCATTAACATGTTCTATAAAAGGCATATCGCCTGCATCTCTTAATCCCAAAATCATAACAGTCCAATATTCCACACTCCTGATTACAGACCACAGTCTTTATGAACGAGCTACTATACATTAAACTCCTAAAAAAAGGGGGCAAAATAGAAATATATATAATAGA
>VZTV01016565.1:265-11574 GCA_013400875.1 Anhinga rufa | reverse complement strand
AAAATCAGTACTGAAAATCAAATAGTGAGAGGAATGAAGCAATTTTTAGTGTGGCATTCCCAATACGTTGAGTCCTAGTAACGTGAAGAGCATTTCACACCAACTAGAATTGTTTTGGTTTTGACAAGACTGAAAGCCAGAGGACTCACTGTGATGTTTTTCTATACTGGACATGAGCTACAGCTAACATATCTGAAGGTTATCATGGTACAGAAACAATGCCCACCTGTCCTCTGTGAGTTACAATCTTTACAAATTTGGCTGAATACCACTCATAAAATAACTGACTTTTCTAAGGCTGGACAGTACATGAGTGACGGAACTGAGGCTAAGCCTAGTTCCTGGCTGCCGTTATAATGCCCGGTCCACTGAAGCACCCTGCTTCCCTATAAATTATTTGTATGTGTAATATTGGTTTCCCCTGTGAACTAGCATATCAGATAGGAAAAGAAACCTGAATATTACAGGAGTGGCCAAGGCTCTGTTCAGTTTGTCTGCTGTGTGGAAGTGCAGACAGATGTTACAGCACAATTCCAAAAATAATCTTTTTAGAAACTTCACCATCTTGCAGCCTGGGCAAGCAGAAGCATATTTGGCCCCCTGGAAGAATAAGAAGCATAAGCAGACCCAAAGTACCAAAATACGGGTGTCCTATGAGGGCATTCCTATTAGTTTGTTCTGGAAAATATGGAATTTGGGTAGATATTTGGAAAGCGGAAGGCTATGACTTAAACTGAGGAGAGAAAGAAATGCTTAACATTAAGGAGAGTGGTGGATGAGGAGAGACACAAAAGGAAGGGGAAACAAGTGCAGGGAGAAGGGTGGAAACAGTGTAGCACCAGGTTATTGAGTTGGGAAGAGAATAGGTAACTGGAGACCAGTGATCAAAGGAAGTCCAAATATCTTTTCCTCAAGTTATCATAATTGTTTCTTCTGAGGTCCAAAGTTCCATTCAGTGTTGCGCTTTTCACATATAAAGTAGGGAAATTTCAGTTCTTTTGCAGAGTGAATATGCACATGTGTGAATGTTGCTCAAATTCAGATCACCTTTGATGCTACAAGCAGAAAAGCATGTATATTGTTTGGTTTTCATATATTTCTATACATATAGTTTTCAAAATTACTTTTCTATTCTGTAAACAAAGTAGATTAGGTGGATGAGCTATCTTCTTCAGAATTATAAACCAAAATATATTCTGCTTCTGTTATTTGTTAAGCAAAAATGTAGTTTACAAAGTTTAATCTCACAATTTTCATGGACTCCATGGCTTGGTTATTTTTTTGCACCCACGTTTGTTTGGTTTGTTTAATTTTACTGAATGTATGCAGTATTGGAACTATTACTTAAAAACATCTAGTTTTCCTTCTAAAATGTTTTACTAGCTTATTTCAAGGGGAAAAAAATACAAGCCTCTTTTTAAAGAAATAGATTTAATTTCCATGTCTGTAAATTTTTTCACATATACAATTGAGTCAACTATATAGAGTAACATGCGCTTCCGTGGTGACACTAGTCTGAGGGGGGAAAATGATATCACAAGAATGGAAACAAATGTGTTTGAGAACAGTCTGGTCATGAAGCTTTTAATTCCACACTTGGGGAAACAGCAGGATTTACTGGGGTCAGTTGTACTCCACTGGGATATGTATTATTAAAGCGTGTGTATATGTGAGTGTAAGTGTTACAGGGAAGAGTAGAAGGTCAGAACATACTTTGCAGTTTTATTGCATTGCATTAGATTTACCTTTTAAAACTTATTTGTTCTCAAAATCAGTCATAAAACCACCCCCCCAGCACATGTATTTACTTGATAAATATTTAAATAGTTGCATTTACCCTTTGAGTACAGTGTATGCTTATTATGAGCAGGAATAGGAGAATAACCATGCAGTTTTTTTCCATTTGAAAGTTATTTTTTACTGTTTTTTCTCCTGTTGGACCTTATATACTTTCATTTTTATAATAATTTTAGGAAGTTATTTTCAGGCTGCTTCTCACAGAATTTGTCCTACAGTGCCTCTATGTTTATTTGTGTGTGACACATGGCCCAGATCTCCTCTCCCAGTTTTTTATCTTGCATAATTCCACTGGATGGAAACTGGACCTGACTTTCCTTTGTGGTGCGGCTGCGTTATGTTGCGCTGCCAGGGCGCTGTGGTTTCAGAGTCAACATAGCCACCCGCAGGAGGATTACTTTGTTATAGCTGGGGTAAAAGGGGTACCGCTGGGACCTACCGCTCAGGTTTGGGCTGGAGGAGAGGACAAATGTTGGTGCAAAGGCTCTTCTCGGGTGCACCAGGGACCAGCCTGCTATAAGTTTGCAATGGAATCAGCAAAGCACAGAAAATACTTGAAAACAACTTTTAGACAGTCAGCGTGCTCCTACTATCTTGTGCTTTATTCTTGAAGGTGATAGCAAAGCATGAACTTGTGTGTGCTGTTTTAAAATTCAGTCTGTTAAAATAATTCAATACTTAGAATCACTAATATGAATGTAAAGCTATTTACTCCCGGCTTACAAAAATGTTGTGGAGCTACTCTCAAACTTCATGCTCATACCTTTAATAGTATATTAGAAATTAAGTAATAGTAACGTAATATGAAATATCCACTGCAGTTTTATGTTTTCTTTTTTTTATTTAGTATAATACGGAAGGAACATAATCATTTTAATGTACATATTACTTAAGGCTGGACAAAGTTGAAAGAAAAAGTAATACATATTAGATATACAAATGGCAGAAGGATCCCTCTGCTCTGTCCATATCCTGTGTTCTTCATTCTGCCTGCAGGATCTGAGCCCCAAAAGGAAAATATAATGAAATTTTTTTTTAATTTTTAAAGTTTTTTCCTTCTTCCTGAACAATTTACACTGATTGGATTGCAGCCTGAAATTTCCATTTTAACTGCTTTGGCTATGAGTAAAACAATTACTTTTTATTAAAAATGTCAAGTCGAATGATTATTTAAATCTGGCTTAAATAAAAAAAAAAGAAAACAAAACTCTTTGCTGGTTACTGTTGTTTTGCATGGGATTCTGTGCTATGGAAACTGGACATAATTTCATTGAATTGATTTTCTTTTAATTGGTATTAATGAAAATTACATGTGTGGGTAAAGGGAGGATACAATTCCTTAAGGGCCTTAAATTGTCCTGATACACATGTGCAATTTCCATTACTCTTAATGGGAGGTGCATTTTTCTCAGTGGTGAGAATGAATTCCTCGGGCCCAGATTGTGGATAACCTTTGTGGAAGTGGTAGCATAATACTTTTTTGGCATGAATGCAGCAAGGGAGCATTTGCGCTACTCAAAATGGGGGTGAGAGTCTTGAGCCAAGGTATGGCCAGGGCAGCGCCCCAACTCTTTCTCTCTGTCACCCAGCTTGGCACCTGCAGTTTGCAGAGCTCACTGCCTTTATTTAAGTGCTCCGGCCCCCATTCCTAAGCTCTTGAAAGGATTTTAGGAACTCTAATCTGAAGGAAAACCCTAGCTAGACTCCTTGTCTTTCAGAAACCACTGGTGAATTCTTAATGTGTATGAAACTGTAATTCCAGAATGAGTTATTTTCATTTTTAAAATATTCTCTTAATATTTTAACAATGTTGGCAGTTAAAATAAATTGTAACAGCAAATGTATAGAAACAATTAACCTGGTGTATGAACCCTGGGGTAAAGATAATTCAGGTCCTTGTGCCCTTCCCACATGCCCATCATCAAATTCATGTTACATAGCATCCTTTTAGATATCAGTAGATCTTAATTTTTATGCATCTGATATCACTATACCACAGTGTTAATCTAGTCAAAATACTCCGTCAGAGTAAGTTAATCCAGTTGGAGTAAGTAGTTAAGTATTTTTATTTTAGACTTCATTACAGAGATATATAACTTGCCTGAATTAGGAGGGGCACATTTGGTCTCAGCCAAGAAATAAAATATGAGTTTGCAGTCAACCTTAAACTGCAACTTCTTTGGCCAGGAATGGCAGAGTGGGAAACTGTAAATGATTGAAGAAAATAATATAATCCATTATTATGACATTTCCTGGTAGGTTCTGTTTGTGAAATCAGTGTTTTGATTTTATCTTTAGGTACTGTCCTGTTGTTTACAAGAAAAAAAAAAAGTTATACAAAGTCTGATAAACATCATAACAAAGAGTGAAGATTTTTAAAAACTTCCTTCTTTGACTGTAATTTCTCAGTTTTGGCAGCATATATTCTGCACTGATGGAAGTAAGCATAATTGAATCACAAAAGCTGCATTTCTAACTCTTTCTCCTAATTTCACTGTTTATGGAAATATATTCCTTGTTGCAGTAATAGGCACGCTGAAGTATCAGTATGTAGGGACAATGGAATGAGTTGAGGGATTTACTGTTTTACTCTGAAATACTTTTTTTTTTGTAGTGTTTATGCAATAGAAGTTAGTATAGCATTAGAATTTCAGTCAGTCCAACCATTGGCAGTGATTTATAACCAGAGTTTTAAATGAAATTGGGAATTAGGGGAGAAACATTATTTTCTAGTCAAGTCAAGCAGTTCTGTTGTGGACAAGGGGTATTTCTTCTTGACTTATACCCACTCTGCGTGCATCAGGCACTCCAGTCTGAAGGAGCTTATAATTTTAGCAGTAATTGCCATTTAAATTCCATTTCTACCTGTTAAAATAATGAGAGGAAAATGTAAGAAAAACAGATGCTCTGACCCTTTAGAGCCCAATAGATCCTCAGATCCCATGTACGGTACCAAAAGTTCTTCCCTAAGGGGATTCAAGAGTGAGAGCTTTTCTTGAAATTTTTTTTTTTCCACTCTTTGGTGCTGTATTAAAATATTTACCTGTCTCACCGGTAAGAAATGAGGGCATTCCTTTGCTGGTGCATAATGATTCCCAGCACTGTTATTCCCAGACTGTTATTTCCTACCACTCCACTGAGAGCTGAGGAGCTTTGCTGGGGACCAGCTGTATTAGTTGTCTTCCTTACTGGTAGTACTGTTTCCACTGTGGCGATGTGGCCGCTTGGGTGCGGCATAGAAGAACTGCTACCTTGCACCGGCGTTGACACCCCGTCCATCCCCGCTGCACCTGCTCCCTGTGCATGCAGGGAATGAGGCATGAGTGGAGCATGGCTGAATTCCCACACCACTTACAGGGGACTGGATACAAATAGTAATTTCTATACTGATATTTAAGAAAAGAGAGGGAAGGGATTAGCAATTAAGTGGTCTAAACTCTGTAGTTTAGAGATTCAACACAAGTATCAGAGAAAGAATGATTCAAAGTACATCAATATGATAAACATGCAGCGTGGGTTTACCAAAGGCAGATCTTTCCCATCTAAGTTGATACCTGTCTTTAGTATGCCTGTTTGATACCCCTTTCTTTTGACAAAGGAAATGTGTATGGTTGGATTAAAAATAAACTTCAAATAAGGTGCCACTTGAGAATTGGTTCAGTTACAGAGATTAGTACAAAAACTCTGAGGTGATAATGCATTAGTTAAAGGGATAATAACAAAAGGTTATCTTTAAAAAGAAATGGTGAGCCAAAAGGTAGGGGTGAAATTCCAGAAAGAGTGATCTTGGTACCGATTTTACTTATTGTTTCCAGTAAATTGCAGGAATAGTCCTTTGGCATTTGTTGGTTACATGAGCTATAGTGGTATTGTAAAATTCAAAACATTATCAAATAGTAAAAGCTGGATGGCTTTTACTACAGGAAAAACAGTCATGGGATGAGATCTGATAAGAACTGCAAGATCCACCCAAACAGTGATAAATACTATTTTCACTATGAAGTCAGAGGCTTATTAATTGGAAATAAGTGTAAAACTATATGATTATTTTATCTGATCAGCAGACTAAAAGCCTCATATGATCTCCAGGTATGACAAAATGGGTAATGGCAGTTTTAGGATGAACCAACCAAAGTACTTGTAGCAAAGGGATATGGAAGTATTAATACCATTGAAGTTTGCCTGAGGATGACATCTGTCCGTGTAGAATCGTGTCTACAGTTCTGGGTGAAGCTGATGATGTGGACAGAGATCTTCTCCTGAGAGAAACGGTTACAATAATCTGCCTGAAAATGAAGACAACCTGTTTTGTTTTCACTCTTGGCAGATGGATAAATTGGAAAAAAAGCAGCCATGAAAAAAGAAACTGAAAATAGAAGAAAGATTTCTAAATTTTTCGAGGAGTGAAGTTTTGGAATAGCCTACCTGTAGAAGCAGTGGAAACAAAACATAAATTTCAGAAGTGGATTGTGCAATGCATGTGACTGACCTTGACACAAGAAAATCCTTGACAGTTTGCTGCAGTCATTGCAGTATGCCCCATAGCGACTGCAATGAAAATGGAGTGCCTACTAAGTACAGTTTCAAGCATGTCCATGCAGGTGACCCAAAGCTGCAGTCTGTTGTTTCTGCAGCAATTTCCTTAAAATATGATTCTGCCGTTTGGGGCTTGAGGAGGAAAAGTGTTGGTGTCTTAGAAAACAAATAAGTCTAAAAACATTCATTAAAGTAATGGAAAAGAAAGTAAATGAGGATTGACAGCAAGAGGTAATACTCAATATGATATCAATATTCAGAATGGAAAGAAGAGGTGCTCACAGGTGAGCTTCTCTTAGTAAAATTATGCAAGCTGCTTACGAGACAAATCTATAGGCACTGGATATAATGGAAATAAAACCAGTAAACAGAGAATTAATCTGATGATACTAAATCTGTAGGTTTTGCAGTTATGAGAGGGTGAAGAAACAATATGAAGTGACCCAGAGGCAAGAAAAAATATGGGCAGGGTGGAAAAGTTTTCTTAAGATGATGTGAGTGGATAGCCGTATGGAAAAGTAGTCTGAAATACAGATATCAGAAATACTCAGTGTTCGGGAGACTCTTGAAATGGAATAATGTCAGAATGTTTTGTTGCTAACATTTGCGGTGCTGTGTCATTGACAAAGTAAAGTCAAATTATAACTCAGCTTTAGATGCATCCAGACACGCACTAAACACAATTTACTCAGAAAGCACTGTTGAATCCTCCCTTCCTACTTTTGTTCATTTCTGGGTAACAGAAGTTGTGCTTAGTGAAGAAGAGACAGTTATTATCACAATGCGTTTGATAAATGGAAGGGAAATATTTATTTAGATATGGACGGTTGGAACAAAGCCTATCAGGTACTGACCAGACACTGACAGCTTATAAGCATTTGAAAACAGGGTGCATGAATAAGGCCGGGAACACGAGAATTTCCAATAAAATAGGGGAGGATT
Organism: Anhinga rufa; assembly: GCA_013400875.1. Classification (NCBI taxonomy): domain Eukaryota; kingdom Metazoa; phylum Chordata; class Aves; order Suliformes; family Anhingidae; genus Anhinga; species Anhinga rufa. Next base: position 4,299 of record VZTV01016565.1, on the reverse strand, counting down.
AAGGAAAATTTAAACCAAATATGAGAGTTCAGTATTAGTTTTCTTAATAGTTATTTTAATGAAGATGTTGGGACAGCAGTGAGAATGCTGTAGTAAAGCATGCAAAATACTTTCACTTGTGCCCTTCCTTTTTCATTCATTCATAACATTTCAAAAAACTTTTTGTGTACTGAAATATTCCAGGCTTGGTCTCTGCTAGCAGTTTGACTGAAATCAGTTCAACTATTTATGAGTTACAGGAGTCAGAAAATTAGTGTTTGTATTGCAGAGTGAGTCATACGTCCTCTTTGATCAAGATCTTGGCTTGTTGGGATTTTTTTTCTTTCAAAAGCAACTCAGACTTTGGCTTGTAATATATTAACACATCCTGTTGAGGACCAAAATTGGAAGATGGAAAAATCTGTTAAGGCCATTCAAAAAATCACTTCAGAACATCTGCGGTTGGCCCCTGCTGGGAGGTCTGTCACTATTTACGAACAACCCAGGCCCAACCAGGCCTCTGAACCATTGCAATATGTGAATTTTTTTCATCTACACTTTCTGACCAGAGCCGACACTAGAGCCATATTGCAACATCTGCTTATTGCAGTGTTTCAAAATGTTGTCTATGAGTTTATCATCAGCAACAGAATAAGATGGCCATGCTTAAAAAGAGAGAGGAAAAAAGATCCTGTGGCGAAGATGATCAGTTTTATTATTATTACATTTTACAATACCTAGATTTGCTGAGAAAATCTTTATTTTTTAATTTTTATTTTCATTCTATGTCATTCTCTGTTTTGTTAAAAGGATAACAAAATTCCCATGTAAATAAGAATGCTGCTCCCATTAAGAAGTTACTTGGTTAAACTGTTTCACCAGAAAAAGTATGAAAAATCTTGATGTTGCCACTAGAACAGTTCTCAAAACCTGTACTGAGCTTCTGTCTTGTCTTTGGGTGCCACACCTCCTCCCCACAACATGAGTGATTTGTAGTAACTTTGTAATAAGGGTGTCTGCACTTCCCATGGCATAAAAGCGAGGGATATACGGATATACCAGGAAAGATGAACACCACGGTAGAACTGACTCTAGCAACATAATTCATCTGCATTGTTATGGCGTTGGGTCCTTGCATATGGGTTGTTGAGCTTCCTCTTGGGAAAAGATGATGTTCAAGAGAGACCACAAGCTTTATGAGTAGTCCTTGCAGGTTGGGTATGGCCTGCAAACAGTGTGGACTCTTTGCATCATCAGTCCCCACCGAGATGTATGTTTGTTTCAGTCAGAAGGAATTGATTTGTATGGCTGTTCTGTAGCATCATTTCCACATTATTTCTCAGACCTTCAAGTGCTGATATGTATGGCACCCATAATGCCCTACTGATGGCATTACTGTCTCTCGTTTTGGGAACCCATCCCGGCCTAGCTTATGTTTAGTTCTTGGAGTAATTTTTGGTGAGCTAATTTGTCAAGCAGATAAACAGGAAACTGGTCCATGAGTGTTAAGTCTGAGTATGCTGAATAGCTATTGATCGGAGAAATTATTGCTGTGGTCAGAGCCCTGGTGGCTGGCCAGAGCCTGGCTGATCCCCTGATGTCTGAAAGAAAGTAGAAAACTAGAGAGGAGCAAATCACATGTGCCCGAGGGCACGGGTGTGAGCACACAGCAGCATTTCTCTGGAGAGATTTGCAACATTTCCTTCCCACGCATAGGAAGAACCTTCCAAAGGGGCAGCACGTAGCTTTTCTGTGGAAGCATTTTGCAGTGCAGCATTTAATAAATTTGCATGTCAGTTTTTAAGTTATTTTGACAAAAGCTTTATCGTGGTATAAAATTAAGTCTGTACATAATGGTCCAAAACTTGTTCCCAGTTCCATGGGTTATTATTTATTCCATTGACCTCAATCAACAAATGCAAGCAAACTGTACTCCTTAATCCTAATAAAGTAGTGTTAATAGCACAAATTATTTTGTTTGGTAAGGATGATACAGCCAGGTTCTACATTTTATCAGTTATTCTTGAGAATGTGTCCTATATGACATTACTTGGACAGAAATTCCATCACTGCCAGCACTTTGAGAGACCAACAGGAAGCAACTCCTGCAACAAGGCTTTTGTATATTCATCAGCTGCTGTATATTACATACTCCAAATTGCATGAAAAAAATGGGAATCTCCGATAACACACATTTTGAAGAGGGATTTACATTTAATAAATGTTTACAAGTATTTTCATAAACTCAGCTCATGACAGTGTTGCCTTCGTGTGATTGATTACTCAAATGTTGCCTTCCCTCAAATATAGATTGTGCAGTTGTCTCTAGGAGTTATTTATATTTCCTAGTATTTATGATCTGCAAGGCAGCTTAGTTATTAACATTAGTTATAGCTATTTCTGTAGATATTTATCTGAACCACAAGTTTTTGACACATTTCTTTTTCTTTAACAAGCAAAGCATATCTACAGCTATAAAAACGTTCTCTGATACAGAAAAATATATGTATGATACAGCTATTACCTAGAAATACTCTAGTGAAGATATAGTTTTGACTTCCAGTAGAGAAAAGTGGAGGTATGCAAACAAAATGCCACTGTAGTAACGTTAAAGAAAAAATACTTTTTTTTTCTATGAATAAAGAATTTTTTTATTATGGGTAGTCTTCACCCTCCTCTGTACCTCAGTGTCATCTTTGGGGTGTCAGAGTATTGGCAAGCATTTTACTGAAAATAATTTAGTCTTAAGTAATATTTTAAATTTATTATTGAACTTGCCTGTTGTGAATTAAGTCACTTAAATGCACAATAGGTATGTGCATGATGTGATAGTTCAGATTTTAAAAATATAATAACAATATTGTGAGATGCTAAGTAGAAGTCGTCTCACCTGAATGTGACACAAGGGCAATATGCAGTGATCAGGGTGTGGTGCACAGCAATTGGACCTAGTGACCAAGATTAATGAAACTCACATGGGTTTTAATTAGTGCAGCTGCAGTCATCAATTATCTAGAGAACACAAATATTGTTATATTTTGGGAAATTCTTGATTTATTTTATTCCATTGGCCAGTAGATTTAGATGAATGACTTCTCATCATAAACATTCTGAGAAAAACTGCCTGAGGCCGTGCTTTATTATTTAGGACACAATCAGTAAGAGTGAGCGCTACTGAAGAAAACATTGTAAACTGGTCTCAGTATTAATCTGGAAAATTTGCTGAAATGTGTGGCCTTGTATGGGTCGTCAAAAACATTAGAGCTTCTCAAACAAAATACAGAACAGTCTGTCAGGCAGGGAATATGCGAGTATTATTGTCCGGCAGCTGATCCACAACAGCATGTCAGTGCATGTACACTTAAAGCAAGTATCAACAACATTTAATTTGACACATAATGTGGTCTTCTCTTATTATCCTTTAAGTGCATCTCTTAGAACACTGGGGACTGGACAAGTAAGTAGGGAGAAAAGAGCTGAAACATGACAACCTCTTGCAAGTCTGAAAAATTCACAATCTGGAGCTTTTCAGAGGTATATGCATTTTCAAGGCAACTATTTAAAATAGATGCAAGGAAAAAGAACAGGAGGAAGAAGGAAACTCGATTAAAAATTCCTTACTGTAATTTCATTTGAAAATGTTGGTTCTCTTAATGTGGTCTGAAACCTGTGTACAAACATTTAAAAATAAATGAATACGGGTGCTACCTACTAAGAACATCATCTGCATCTGTCATTTAAATTAAGAAAAGGACACAGCCATAGACATATGGATTTTTCAAAAGTTAAACGATAGTTTGCCTGCATGTACTTTTTTTTCTGAGTGTTTACTATAATTCGCATTTGTCTATTCTAATCCATGGAAAACAAGTTAGGTACACAGTGCTGCTGAAATCCCTGCTCATATTTTTCACCCAACCAAACTGCTAAACAAGGTGGTACTTTAAATATGAACAAGAACTAAAAAGAACATGAAAATCCATTTACTGGGACAGAAGAATAGTTCAAATGGTTGCACTTCAATGACCTAATTCAAAGCCTTTTTCTTCTGTTTT
>VZTV01016540.1:2833-26642 GCA_013400875.1 Anhinga rufa | reverse complement strand
AAAAATCTGGGTGTTCAGCTGTAAAATTCCCTATATTTGCTATGTTTTACTATCACTGTCTTGCATTGATACGACTGTCGCTGTGTATAAGTAGCTGGATGACGACCCACCACTCCAGTAGATATCATTCAGCAGGACATAAAGGACCTTCAGAGGCAAACCACACAAGCTGGCAAGTGCATATTTTTGTTTTTTTACCTTCTCTTTAATGATGTACCACAAAAAAATGCAAGTTGAAATATATTTTTCTCCAAATATATATATTTATATAATATATAATCTTAGTTAACTCAAGTATATACATTGTATAATAAATAATGCTTATAAAAAGAGAAATTTTCTGAATATAAAATAAAAAAAAATCGACCTCTACAACTTTATACAAAACTTTGGATACAGCAGATTGATGGAAAAAGATCTTCCATTCAGTGCTAGAATACCTGGCTACAGTAAAATAATTACAAGGCAATAAATGTTCTATTTAATATTAAATACCTTTTCTTGATTAAAAAAACAAACAAACAAACAAGGGATTTTGTTTAAAGTCAGGTACTTGGAGTCTTTCCAGACATGGAATTTAATATATTCTTTTAAATAAAATGCATATCAGAAGGCTGCTTATTTCTGAATTTAGGGAGGTTTCTTAGAGCTCTCCTGTGATCTTTTATTTAAGAAAGCTAATGCTTCTCAGGCTGCGTAAATCCAGGAGCTCTTCATCGTGCTCCACAGAGGAGGGACTGAGAATTTTGCTCTGATTCTCTCCAGGTTTGAGTGACATATGAGGGGGCTTTCACCCATTTTATTGCTCTTTGCAGTACCCTGTACTGCTCTTTCCCATGGAAAAAGAAGGGAGTGGAGTAGAAGACACAGATTTAATGGCTTAGACATGTTTCCATGTTAAATCACTGATGCATGAGAAGTGCTATTGGAACATGGTTATTGGCCCATCATTTGTGGAGGAGCCCACCAGAACAGAGATAATATTTTTTATTTTTTAATTTCAAGGGTCAATACGCCATCAAAACATAATTCCAAAATGAAGGGGCCTGTGGTCACGGAGAGGGATGTGTCCTTGGGAGCAGGTGGAGGGACGAATGCTGATTCTTTTGCACTGAGATGAGTCATGGGATATGTGTGGCCACACCTGGGGCCCAAATCCCGAACCTCTGTGCTTGATGTGGACTTCTCATTAATGAATTGCTGATAACTCAAGAAATCCTATGGGAAGGAAAGGGTCTACCTGGGATTGTGCTGTTGGATAAAGGTCTCTCCTCCCCATTTGTCCTTGCCTCTCTTTTGCTGGATGAAGTGGTTTGAACAAGTCTGTCTGATGGGGGAAGGCTGACGAGAAGGCTTGGACAGAAATTTCTTCTTGCCATGGCTTCTGTCTCCCTATCCAGTACTGGTGCTCAGAGTTGGTGCAGCCGCTTGCCTGGTGGGTACCCTGTAGAGAGATGCTCTGAGCTCGCTCTGGGATATAAAGTCATATATTAGGGAATGCTTAGTAAATAGGTACATCAACTGGGTGGATCTTCTGAGTTCCTTAAAAATCTTTCTTGGGCAGTTGCATGGCAAGGAGACTGCTGGAGCAGTGATGCATCCCCATAGAAGAGGTGGCAGTCTGACCACGTGTGATCTGCTCTTACCCTGGGCCAAATGCCAGAGGATCAGCTCTGGGCTCTGGTTTCCTGCCGTCCTCCTCAGGGGGATTACAGGAGATGATCTGGGGCTGTGGGAAATAGAAAGGGCAAAGGGGAGGTGAATGGAGAGACTGGCTGTAAGGCTCGGTTAGCGTGCTCAAACATATTTGTTTCTCCAGCATCATCTCCTTGGAGCAGGAAGGAAGGAGCCTGGCTGGTGTGGGGAGTTGGCTTCTTTCCTTCTCCTCACCACACCTGCTGAGACCCGGATGGTCATGCCAGCAGGCAGGAGGGCCTGTATTTGCTCAGCTTTCACTGTGTAAAATTAATTTCCACCTGAAACCCCCATGTTGACACCTACATGGGCCAGACCTCCAGAGGAGGACAGAGCTGGAAGCTCTGTGCGTGCTGTGTTAGCAGCACGCTGACTGGTGTGGCCATGCCTCGCTTGAACCTCTGCGGTCCCTGCTTCTCCCCAGACAGTCTGTCATGCCAAACAGCACAAGAGAAGTCAGTAGATCAGTGATCTAACTTGTTTGCAGTGCCAGGTCTAGCCTTGGACCACCTTCTGTGGGTGAGATGCTGAGAGCCTTCTCTGCAGCGCTGGCACTGGCTGTGTGAGGGTGTCTGCCCTGACCAAGGGCATTAGGATTCTTTTATGCCATCCTCTGAAGTGTGAGGCCACCATGTGGGGGCTGGTCACGTGGTTGATGGGTCCCTTGGCCCTGCTCTGGAGCAACCTCCCATCAGTTGGAGACCTACCTACATTTACTTGCAGGTGTGGACGTCATAGATGCGTATGCACTCCTGGCAGCTCACGTAGCAGCACCAGTGGAAGATGCAGTGACACTTCTCCTTCCGTTTCTCAGTCCTGGTATTGTGGCCGCGACCACAGCACAGCAGGTCACAGCCATCGATCCCGTGGGAGGTGACGTTGCATGTTCTGTCCCTTGTCCCAAAGGAGCCCGTCTCTGGGTTGGGCTCACAAAAATTGGGGGAGTTCTCATAGTAGACCAGATCCCGCTCAGTTGGCGGCTTGAAAAGAGCATACTTGGCCCTAAGAGTTTCTACCCATCCCCGAGATTCTCGGTGCTTTTCAACCACCATCTCGGAGGCACTGTCGTATTTATCCTTCAGGTAATCACCAATTGCCCGGAAATCAGGCTGTGCCCACCAGCAGGTCTTGACCTCGCAGCTTCCCGAGAGACCGTGGCACTTGCACTTCAGGTGCATGTGATCCAGGATGGTCTGTCCAGGAGAGAGAAGACAAGGTGGTCAGCAGTGGTTTATGATGCCCAGTGTTTGCTTTCAACCACTTGCCTTTGCTACCTGGATTTAAATGTCTGATCTGAGCTTGGTCTGGAAAATGTAGGCTAGTTATAAATGCATGGGAGCTTTGGTGTGTGGCCATCTCTCTAGATGGAGATGTCGCACTAGAAAAGCATGACTGAGATGAGCAGCTGCTCTTATCATCTCTCCAATCCAATCCAATCTAATCTAATCCCAAGGTCCAGTCCTTTCAGTGGAGTGCTCCCTGTCGTGTGTATGTGGGCAATCAGAGCCCAAGGAAATTGAGGCCTGGAGGATGTCTCTGACACGTGGATGTAGACTGATCCCCTTGTCCTAACTTTGCCTTCATTTTATGCCTCGAGTCTGACAGTTTGCACTAGAAAGTAAATGAAATTGTCAATTTTAAGGACATGATGCTCTCTCTTCCCCAGAAACCTCATCTGTGTGGAGCAAAATAATCACTGATTTGTGTTAAAATTACAAGAGTTGTGGTTTTTTTTACAGGAAGCTGTCAGTTGTTAACACAAATTACAGATTCAAGTTTCTACCCTTCTACTTCTGCCTACTGTGGTATGGAAAAGCAGTATCTAATGTTTGCTTCAAGCACTGTTTGAAAGGTCTCACTGTAACACGGTTAAAGTGTGCTGGGTTTGCAAATGACCTAGAGCAGACAGTGGCCCAGGTACCTACTGACAGCAAGAATAGAATAGAATATTTCATTTGGAGGGGACTGACAGCCATCATCTAGTACAATGAATTACTGGGTGGAAAAATGTTACAACAGGGAGCATGCAGGAAGGAGTAGCTTGGGAGGAAAGTCCTCTTCATTGTTGACCTGGGGTCTTGGGTAGTTGAGTTGCGTTTCTATGTGCTGTCTTGGGAGATGTTTGTGCTGGAAGAAAGGCATGTTTTAGCCTCTTCTTAACTCCCATCCATCTGTTTGGAGAGAGTGGAAATACTGTGCCCTGGAAAATAATCCTAGAAAGCTCCTGCCTGGGCATTATTGTGGTCCCTTTATAATCATCAGGGGAGCCAGATTGGGCCATCCATGCAGGCATGGACAACCAGCTCTGGACCCACCGAGCACTCACCGTCCTGCCAGCCTCATTGTTGTGTCTGTTCATGGCTGAGCGGGCATCCGGCCGGTTCTCTCGGGCATCTGCGAATTCCCGGGACACCAGCACGCCAAAGTCAGCATCCTCGCTGCATCCCCCCCATTTCCAGCCATCTCCTGGAGGTCCTTTGTGGTGGGAGTCACAGCCACAGATCGTGGACGTGCCCTCGGCACAGGAGCGGGTTACAGCGAAGGCCACCCCTGCCGATGCGATGGCATGGACAAAGGCAGACTCTCGCGTAGCTGGGAATAAACAGAGTCGATGGGATTATCAATCAACATAACACTTTTGTTCTCCTTCCCAACTTCATTCAGTATCATCTAAATCTCAAGCAAAAAGTTGTTTTATTAATTTTTTAATTAATATTTTCTTAATCAGGTACTGCTGGCCTTGCCTTTTGAAGCACGCAGGCAGGAGTAGGTGTGACTCCAGCTCTGTGTATCACAAGTGCAGCATTTCCCCCAAATACAATGGGTGCAGGATTTGATCCAGCACAGGTGCTGATGGATGCACAAAATGTCAATAAGAGCTTGAGGGGCCTCAGAAGAGAGTTACTGGAGTAATTCCTGGTCTGGAAACCCAGAGAGGGACTCCATGCCTGGAGTTAGTCCAAGGGGAGATGAAGAAGCTCATATACATGCTGAAATGGGGAAAAGTTTCAGATGATACAGGACAGACAATGGCAGAACAAAGCCTAAGAGCTAGTAATTACTGTTAATTCTATCTAGACTAAACAACACGTGACTTTACAGCAAAGGAATAAAACCAGCTGAGGGTGTGAAGATAACCTTGAAGATGCTCATTAATTACTGAATAATCCTGGAGGAAATCAAAGCAGACGAAACTCAAGCCTCTTCTTTGACTCTGTAACTATTGGCATGCTCCAGGGACACAGCTGCAGTGAATGAATTTCAGCAGGCCAAAAGGAGCAAAGATGGAGAAAGTCCTGAAAGCACTGAATGCTGAAGAAAGGATGAAATATATTGCCCAGGATGCCTAAGTGGACTGGGAGCTGGGAACGGGAGCATGTGTGGATCCTCTGTGCTAAGAGAGAGAAAATGTTTCAGCAGAACAAAGATACCTGGGCAGGAGGTGGGGACAAAACAGAAAATATGCACACAGATGAAGGTGCAATGGGTTTGCTGAACTGGACCATCTCTGTCCATCACCTCTTCCATCTGTGACCACGTCAGGGTGACTTTCAAACCCTCCCCTTCCCTGGTCATTCTTGTGGGGCCCTGGCCTGGACTTTTGACAGCAGCAGCCAAAATGCACATGGGTATGCGGAAGCCACCAGAGACATAAAGTTGTTTACATTGGCTGGATGTGATAGCCAATCTGTCTGAGAAGGACAACAAGGCCAAGCAGGATGGGTGGGAAACCAGACCAGAACTGACTGCTCTGTGCCTGGAGCCTCCAAGCTCACCTCAAGTGTCTGAAGCCAGGGAGCTGCTGTTCTTCATCATGAACCAAAACCTCTCCAGCAGCCCTACCCTCTGCCTGAGAATTGTGGCCCTTCCTTGCTCAGTGGTGCTTGCCAGAAACACAAAGAACATCTTTTTCAGGGTGGGTTGTTCTGGATAGAAATGACCAAAACCCAGTATTGAAGTGCACCCCTGAGATGGCACTCACCCAAAGCAGCAGCTGCATGGAGCCATCAAGACAGATTTTCTTGGCCTGCTACTACCAGAGGAAACTTCTGAGATATTAGAAGCACCAAATAATAATAGTGTGAGAAGACGTAGACCTAGCTTTAGAGGATACAAAAGGAGATGACCTTGTCCACTTAATATGGCGGCATTTTCCTATTGTGTGGTCTGTGAGTTTAATATCATGTTTTTGGGAGTCTTGCACTCTGTCCGTAAGTGGACAATACACTGTCAAATTACATATCTTGGTATGTTAACTCTTCAGGAGGCTACTGAAGAAGTTGTCACATGCTCTGAACTGAGCTGGTCTTTTCGCTGGTGCTCTGACTGGTGGCTCTGCCACTGGTTTGAAAGCAGGACAATGGCTAACTTTGACTTTTCGATCCAGATAAAAGCCTACCAATTTGTATCCTTTGTTCCTGTGCTCACATTGACTTTCATCTTCAGGTAGCTTTCAATGGCCCCTGTATTTACTTCATGGTGCTTGCAGAGAGCAAAACTTCCATTTAACTGTGCTCAAATAGCCATATTTATTAAGTCTTTCTATAAAATGTTGTCCATTACACTCATCAGCCTGGCTGCCCATCTCTGCATCTCTTCCCGGGTTTGATTCCTCGCTCCAGAAGGGTGAACAGAAGCAAATGCTCCCTTCCAGCTGAGGACTGATGAGGGCTGAAGGAGACATCATCACCAGCATGATCAGCCAACATCAGAGATACCTCCTGCATTAGGACACAGACTGGCAAGTCCCCCGTGTGTTTCCCAGCTCAGCATGGTGACAGAAACTTTGGTCCCTGGACTTGGAGTCTGGGTTCTTGCAGTAGTGCTCTGTCTGCTCAGCTACAGAGCTCTGCTCAGGATGTTTTTAAAGCTCCCTTGTTGGAGTTTTAAATGTATTTATTTTTAATTTTTTTTTTTTCTAAAGCAGACAGTGTTGTACTATTTCTGCTCATTCTGAAATCAACAGGAGCCTGACCATTGACTTCAGTAAAGCTGTACTAATCACAGGCTTTCCCAAGCACAGTCAAAATAATATCTCAGTCTCAACTTTCTCCTTGGGGACATCTTTTGGTTCAGAGCCTCTCTGGTATGCCACAGTCTGCATAAGTGCAGCGCCCTGGTGAATGTCACTGGAGTGCTTTAACCCTACATGCAATCTTATATAGATGGAAACTTTCGGTCTCTAAATTCAGAGCAGATGTTAAGAGTCAATCCAACCTTACGCCCGATGTGCAGGAGACCAGGGAGGTGCTGAGGGCAGGCGGTCCGGGGCTGCAGTGTTTGGGGTACCATTGCTGGTGGACGGTGCCCCTGGGTGCAGTGTATGAGGTGTTTCCAGCTGCCTCGTGTGTGTAGCTTGACCAAATGATCAGGACAGTCATCAGTGGATGTGGGATGGAGCCAGAATTTTCTGCTGGCTCAGACCAATGATGACCTTGGAGACCATCCCCTCCTTCCAGAGCAGAGGCCATGAACCATCTTCTCAGCTGTCCCATGCATCCCTCACCTGCTCTTGCCTTGTGCCCTGGCAAGGTCTTTGCTGCACTAGGTCTTGCTCCTTGGCTTGCAGTCTTCTCTGCGGAGCTGGGGTCTAGCTTCTAAAAATCAGGCATCTCAAATGGAGCTAATTTCACCCCACACAGGCAATTGAAAGAGGCAGCCTGTGGGAATGTGCCAGCAGTTGAAACGCATACTCTCCGCTGCTACAGTGTGGGGAACTTGGATCTAGATGCCAAACGTGGTCCTAAATCAGGGCTGCTCAATCCTGTCTTTGCCTGTGGGACCGCACTGTGGTTTTCACTCTTTTAATTCAAACTCTCCCCTCCTTGCTTTTCTCACCTCTGATACACCAGCAGAGATCCAGCCTCTACCTACCAAGGTTTTCCTTAGATTCAGCAACCGCTTATACCAGGACCACTGGGGACTACGGGCCACCGATTGAAGACCACTGCTCCAACTGGAGAGTTTCAGCCTGACAAAGGCTATTTGGGTGGCCTATGATCTAAAGCAGATCAGATTAGAGGAGCTAGTGAGCCCTTCTGGCCTCAGACCAGGACAGCTTGGGGGCAGAGGGGGAGGACACGAGCCACTCTCCTTGCTGACGCCTTTGCTTTCCATCCTGGGGGAGGTGTGAAAAAGCAATGGGCACAGGATGGAGAGTTGCTGCACGTTTTCTAAGTCTGTATGTCCCTGTAAAGAGCACGGATGCTGGGATGGGAGCCGAGCCAGGGCTGGTGCCGCTGTGGCCGGGCAGAGGTGTGATGCAAGCCGCCATGGGGGGCTGCATCCCTCTCACAGCTGCCCCCCAGCACCCCCTGTGCCCCTGTGTCTGCCCAGCGAGCTCTCCACATGATGCGGGGCTGGGGGAAGTAAGCTGCAAACACAAACACCTCGCCTTGAAATTCTTCCCTGGGTCTGGGCAAGGAGCTGGGAGAATTTCCCAGAGATGAAATGCAGGAGCAACGTTCCCAGAACCAGGGGAGGGGCTGGTGAGGGAGGATTAGAGCCGTCTTGACAGTGCACCACTGCGACTGTCTCCCAGCCAGGCCCATTACCTGCTGGGACACTCAATTTGCCATTGTTCCCGTGGTGTCACACTGTATTACCAGCATAATGCAGAATGTTTCCGCCGGCCAGCGTACCCACGGCACAGAGCACTGGCATTCCCCAGGAGCACCTCGTAGCAACGGGGCAATGTTCCCCTGTCCTGCCGTTACCCTCCAATCCTGCCAGCCCGGCTGGGAAATCCCTATTGATGGCTGTCCCCAGCCCCCCGCCACCGGATCAGAATGGCTAAAGGGCGTGTGAATGCTGCAGCAATTTGAAACAACTGCAGCGCGGTGATGGTATCACTCGCCCTGCCTCACAGTAGGGGAGGAAGCTTAGCTCTTTCTCATCGGTATAAGCTTATTTTTCTCTCTCCCTCTCGCCTTTCCCTCCCCCTCCCTTTAAGCTGTGGAGTTTATATCAAGACAGCCCCTGATCCCACACACCCCTGTTTAGATGCAAATGACTGCAAGTGTCATGGCTGAGAAAAGCCATGGGTTATCTTGGTGCGGGTCTGCCTTTTCACAGCTTGTGTCAGGGGCTTAGCCGAACACACAAGGACCCCCAAAGGCAGCCTGGGCCCAGCTGCTGTCACACTGCTTGCAGCCATGCACGGTGAGATGCTGCCCTGGCCAGCGCCGCCAGCAAGAGGCTTGAGCCCAACTGGGGTTGAGGAGGACCTTTCTGGAGAACCGGTAGCATCTTCCTGGAGAGGGAGAGCGAGCAAAGGACAGCTGCACTGCGAGGAGGCAGGGGAAAGAGCAGTTCCCCTGTCACTCAAGATGTGGGGAAATGTATGAGCTTGTTAAGGCTCCTGCCAAACTCACTCCTGCAGATACAGTCCTGCCTGTGGCTCAGAGACCTCTTCTCCATCCCAGGAATTGGTCTCCAGATGCCTGCGGGGTGTTCCTGCCTTGTGCACTCACAACCAGCTCTTTCTGGTCTCTGTACTTTAACCAAAATCCCTCACTTTATCACTAACACAGAGAAAGCTCGCCCTGCCGAAGCAGCAGTAAGTCACCTGGCTGTTGGCTCAACCTTGGCTTTGAGGTAGGACTTGGCTGGAAGAGACATTGTCTTTTAATAAAAACTGACCTTATTTTAAAAAGAAAAGTGAGTGATAAGAGAGAGGGGGGAAAGCAGGTTTTTCTTCCCTCCTTGTCCCAGACTGCACACCTGCAGTATAAATCATCTCGGAGAAGCTGCTTGTAAAAACATGATCTTACCCCACATTCTGGGGTTGGTTTTTGTTTTTTTTAATAGCCCAGTTTAGAAAAAAAGACATGCAAAAAAGAAAACTTGCAGGAAGATAATCAGTGGCCCTAGGAAACCAAAGCCTTGCCAGCTACAGCTGCCACACATTTTATGGCAAAAACACTTGTGAGTCTGGATTTTGGGTAGGGCATATGGGAGGAAATCAAGTTGGGCTGGGCAGAGCCCTTAGCCAGGGTGGGTGTTCAGCAGCCCTCAAATGGGAGCACTTCAGCCCCCCAGGGGTTTCGCTCTGCTGCATTTGCTGTTTATTGCTTTGCTGCAGATTTGAAGCTATGCAAGAGACTGAGAGGAGAGATTAGAGTTGTACGGTAAAGCTGGGAAGATAAGTGAGATGGGGATGTGATGGGGGGCTGAGGGAGGACCTGGGGGCAGGAATCCCTCAGGCTGTTTCAGGGAGGGATGCCCCATGCTCTCACACTGACACCAGCCCTCAAAGCCATGATGATGTGCTCAGAAGGAGGAACCAAGAAAGGCTTGAACGTGTGTGCCATGAGAGGGTCTGCATGGCCGAACCACAGCAAATGGCTTTGTCGTTTTCCCACACTACATTGCTCTTCAGACTAAGCTCTGCTTGAATGGAAGAAACTGTGATTAACATTTTTGCAGCTTCTTTAAAATGAAATTATCCTTAATTTCTTTTCAAGCTGTATTAGAAATGATTTCCCATGCTGTTGTAGTGAGAACTACGCCTTTGAAGTTTTTTCCAGAAAACCTTCAATCTACCTAAGGGAGAAGTAGATGAGATTAACCTAAATGTTGCTCTTTGATACTTAGAGGTGATTTCATGCAGGTAGTTATCATACCTTAAATACTGGCTATTTTGGGCTTAGTATTTAATGCCTATTGGCCTAATACACAGTGCAAACTGCAATAGTGATTGTCATCTTAGTTTGAGCCTTGCTATTAATTAATGATTCTAAGTTTGTGGGGTTACACCCCTCCATGTGTTCTGGAAGCCAACGAGAAGTGAACACAGCAATAGCTGCCGCAGATGCTCAGGGCTTAGCCAGATGTAAAACACGCAGCTGGCAACTATCACAGATATCAGTTCCAGTTATGGGCTCAAAACTCCTGATTTCTGTTGATGCTGCATTGAAGGAAGATGGGACAACAACCTGGAAGAAGGCAGTGGTGTGAAGGCAACAGGAGTGTCCAGCCACCCTATCTGCAGCCCCCTCGGCAGGGACAAGCAGTGTTGGTCCCCAGATTCATCATGCATAACGAGATCTATCAGGGCAGGACAAAAGCCTTTTCATTGCCAACGTTATTTCTTCCTTAGCTGAGAAAGCAGTGGCTGAAAAGGTTATGTTTTTCTCTGCAACTATTCCTGTTGCAAACTTTGGGAATCACAAAGGATTTCCTAGTGTTACTCATTGCTACATAGATGAAATGAGTCTCATCCTGTCTCCGCTCACTAATTCTCAAGGCAGCAGTGAAAAGACATCAGCACGTTTAAAAAATGTAAATAATAACCACAGTCAAATGGGTTGGATTTTGATGTATCATTATTTGCAGATGATACTGTTTATTTTTAACTGTTCTACTTACAGGTTAGTGAGACACAAGAATAAACAAATTTTTCAAGCTAATTGCCTGGCAGTGCTGTCTAGGAGATGGAGGCTATTGATGCGTCATGATTGGGAAAGCTGTGTAACAAATGTGCTCAATAATTTTTCTCCATCTGTCAGAAGAGTTTCAGAGCTATGGGTGATATTTTACTTTGTCAGCTTGGAGTGCACGGAGATGTTAAGGCATGTCCACATGTGAGGTTTTGCTCTAGTCCCTGCAGCTGAAAGAATCTTAAAATATTCTTCATAAATTCAAAGTTTAGTTTGCTCATTACAGGGAGGATGGTTCAAATCCAATTTTTAAGTGCTTTCATGCTGACAGAAAGGGTGGTGAGAGATCTTCAGTGCCTGAATGTTATAGCAGTTCTTTCATAATGTGTTTATAATTTTTATGATCATTTTTAATGATAGTTTTTAAGAAAATTAAAACTTTCTGACCTTGTCAGGGCTAAAGTTTAGGATGTGCTTTTATTAGTCAGCAAGCTATAGTGTGGCAAGCCTTGGTAACAAGTTATTTGATAGTAAATACAGCAGCTACCCCAAAGTATGTGTGGGCAAACCAGAGAGGAATTGGATCTCATGGTCCCTATTAGCACTCTAAAATGACTTTACAATCCTGATTTCTGCAGAGAATTGTACTTTAACCCAAATAAGTAATTGTCACTGAAATATACTACTGGTGTTTCAGGAAACTGTACCATTATTGGAAGGCTGAAGCTTGAAAAAAATATCATGAACTGTTTATATGCAGACTATTATAGCTCTGTAAGAAGGATTCACCAGGAGATATGCACTCTCCAGGAGACTATTGGGAAATAGTCTAATGTCCTAGCTTTCAACCCTAATTTGTCCAATTTCTTAAAGGCCGTACCATAAGATTCCCATTTCCAAAGTGTCACTGGAAAGAATAATTTCTTTTTCAATAAACAGACTTCATTGGACTGCAGAGACTCAGCGTGTGTCAATACCAGAAATGGTTTTGGTTGCATTTAGGAAGCTGTGAAACCAAGATGTTATCTGCAGAAGTCCCTTGTGCTAAATTTGGCATGGAATCAGTGAAAGGCATGTGGTGGGCACCAGGGCTTTCATTCCACCCTTCTTGCATTTGGCCAACTGCCTTCAGAAAGGCATTTCTAGTTTGGTCCTAATAGGCAGGATCCTGGTACAGGCAGAGTCCTGCAAATGTGCAGCCCCTTCTCTCTGGAAACAGGGAAGAAGGCGTAGCTAGAAACCTCCTGGAGGTCATCAAACACATGGTGGTTGCATGGACAGTGCAGGCGTGTTTGGAATCAGATGGTGTACGCAGCTCTGAGTCTACAGGCTCTTGGGGAAGGGGAAGAGAAGGAAATGCCCTCAACCAGCTGCTGCTCCAAGCAGGCAATGCTTTGTTTCTACCCAGAGGAGCTCAGTGCATCAAATAATCTTCAGGGAAGGTTCCTCCAGAAGGAGCAAAGCCACAGCTGTGAGTTGGCCCTGGTCACTTCCATGTATCGTTCCCTTTTGTCATCAGTGCCAACATACAGTCATGGGATGGGGTGGAGGGGAGATTTTTATCCATCGTATGGTTCAGTTTCATAGAAATGCTTTTTAATCTATGGTCTTGGTTTGCTAACTGGACGTCTAAGATGTGAGATAGGTTATCTGCCACTGAAGTCCTCCAGCACCCTCCTTTCAGGCCATATTTGGCTGCAGGCTAGGGTTACAGGTGCCCAGCTGTCTTAGGGCCCAACATCTCACTTTTCTCAATGTAATGCCCAGGCTGTGACCTCATTGGAATCCCACCTTCATCATACCTCATCAATGTCCTTCCAGTGTGCCTGGCCTGACAGGGCGAGGTGATGAGGAGGACCAAGCACATGTGTTTGGAGAGAGTAGAAGGAAAATATGTTTGTTCTCCCCCTTTTTGTTCCCATCCCTGGCTGTTTTGGGCTCATCTGTGAAAAGATATGTTGAAATCCCAACTAAGCTTGGTCAGGATTTCAACCATGGCTTCTCAGTGGCAGGGGAAAATCCTGCCCACTGGCCTATTGGGGTAGACATTGCATGCTGTAAAGGACCTGTCTTGACCCCAAGGAACTTTACCACAACCCCTCTCCATTAATTTTCCCATTGTTCTGCTGGACCCTGTTGTTTGGATGTACTGCATGCCCTGGCAGGGAGGATGGAGCCCATGATTCCAGCCCATGCATGGGGCTAGACTTTCCCCCTCCCATACTTTATCCAACTGAGAGCTCCTGGGATGGGAACAGACCCTTTCCTCATTACCCCTCTCAATGTAACACAGAAAAAATAGTTGGAAAAAAGAAACTGGAGAATTTAGGGTTGAAAGTTAGGACATCAGACTCTTTCCCCAGTGTGTTCCTGGTAGGACATTCATGGTGTGGGGTGTCCAAAAGCCAAGTGGATACGTGACAGCTCTACCCACCCTGGCAAACCCATTCCCCCCACAACCCCCTGGCTTTGCTGTTTACCTTTGTCCAGGACTGGCCCGAAGATGGCCAAACTGTCATCGATGGTGGTGCAGTTCCAGCGGCGGCCCCGGAACTGGTGCTGGCACTCCTGGATACCCAGCTTCACCCCCTCGGCCACGCTGGGCATGATCTCAATGTAGTTGCGGCAGAAGCGGAGCTGCTTGGGGACGAGGCCGGGGATGGAGCCGCAGAGGATGGGCTGGGACCCCAGGGAGCTGTACTGCTGACCTAGTGCAAGGGACCTGCAAGGGAAGACAGCATGAGGTTTGGGCAACCAGCTGGCACTACTGGTCCTGCTCCCACAACCATCCTAGGGGGAATTTGATGAGCCAAGGTGAACCAATAAAATACTGAAAAAGAGGGATTTCATAAGAAAACAGGAGAGTTCCTACTGAATAGCAGTGATGTGATCTTCACACCTGAAGACCCCTTGGTCCTTTGTGGGCACAGAGCGAAGAGCTCAGCTCCCTACACGGAGGCACCTGGAGCCATTCAGTGTACTCCCAAGTATCTGAGACATTCCCATGCAGCTGGTGGATATGGCAAAGGACCTGCAAGGAGCTGTATCTAGGGGAGCAACACCTGGAGGCAGGGGAATACCCTGGGATGTCTTAGCTGTCAGGAGATGCTGATGTGACAGCTTCTGAATTGTGGCCAAGGTAGGATGTGCCCTGTCCAATGACAAGTTCATCAGCAGAGGGATCACCATTCACTGGAGAGGGGCTGCTCTGGGGACAGGCACATCAATGCCACAGGTCCCAGGCTGTCTTGACACCTGTGCAGATGGTCCCAGCAGAGCCTGAACCACCATGGTTCCTCCCTGATGGACATCAGCTTCTAGCTGCATCTGTGGGTCAGGCAGATGTGCTGGTACATGGTGAAGGTGCTGGAGGGCAAACTTGAGAGGATCTTTTCCTACTTGTCCAAGGACCTGTCATTTGCCTAGCATGAAATATGTGGGTCAAATTGCTTATTTGGCCAGAAGTTGCCACTGAAGGGTGAAGACACATATTTGCTCAAAGAAGCCCTGAGATACCTGCTACTACACACAAACAAGGTGGAGGGTTGGCCTGGTGTGGTGGCTGTAAGCTGCACACCATGTCATGCATGCAGGTTAATTGTGCCATAGCTCACCAGTGTAAAAGCTGTCCCAATTTTTAATCTGGATGAGCAGTTCGATCCCTCAGGGAGCCTGCAGAAAGAAGCAGTGGCCTCAAGTGAGTAGGAGCAGGGACTTCCCATGAAGTTCTGGGGAGCTCCTGGGAGAATCCATCCTCCCATTCAACCACAGACTTAGTCAAATCCCTTCTTTAAACCCCCAAGCCATCTCATGAGAGACTTCCCTGCCTGGAAGGCCTGACCAGAGATGTGCAGTCAGTTTTGGTCCATCTGTTTTGAGGTTGGAGTTGTGACCTGTTGCATGAGAGGCCCTTGGGGAGGGTAGAGGCTGCCCTTGGTTGTACATGGTCACACACCCAGCCAGTGAAGTTGCTTAGCCATGTACAGGAATCCATCTGCTTTTGATGACCCATTCCAAGCTTTCCCACCTTTTCCTTTTCTTCCTCTTTGCAAGGTCTTCATCATTCCTAAGTGTCTGCTCTTATTTTTCCTTGTTGATTACTGAGAGCACCTTCTCTCTGGTCATCATCTGATTTTCATTTTTGTTCTCATGTCAATGAAATTGTGATTTCCCCACTGGTGATCCTTCTTAGATATAAAAAATCTCATTCCTCTTGGCCTATCATCCCCATCTACCCAGAAGTCCTGGAAAGACACACTGGTCAGGGTGCTGTGGCTAAGG
Organism: Anhinga rufa; assembly: GCA_013400875.1. Taxonomy (NCBI): domain Eukaryota; kingdom Metazoa; phylum Chordata; class Aves; order Suliformes; family Anhingidae; genus Anhinga; species Anhinga rufa. The sequence continues at coordinate 11,286 of VZTV01016540.1, read as the reverse complement.
TGCTCCAGCTCTGCTTTGACCTCCTGAGTCCCATGGACTAACGATTTCTCTATATAGTGGCTGAGATGCAAAGATGAAACAAAACCTATTTGAAATCTAGATCTGAGATCCCAGGGGCACCTCTTGGCTCTGTGTGGCTCTAACATAGAAGTCACATGAGCTCATGGGGAGGAAACAAACACATTAGGAGAGGAAATATCACAGGTTGAATTTGGGATAGATGGAGGGCATGGACAATTTTTAAAGCACAAAACACAACTCCAAGGCTTCCAACTGCAGGAGTGGCAGACCCCACTCTTTCCTGTCTTTCTTTCAATGCTAGCATCCTTCCTTGCTGCCTGAGCCCATGTTTCTCTAGCTCCCATCACGTCAAAGGGAAATAGCCATTTGGTACCCCTGCTCCACTGGCCCCAGCTTTACCCGCAGAATGACAGATGCATTTTACCAGCAACAACTCGCACACTCAAGGGCAAGAGCCATAAAAGCCACACAGCTCTGCTTGGCTGGGAGATTCCCTTTCACCACTGCATGTACAAGTGTGAGCGGACAGATGTGCACATAAAGGTACGCTTTTGTGTGTGTGTGTGAGTGCAGTGCACAACACAAGGAGGATGAGTGCTTATGGCAAACACATGGGAAATCCCGTTTGTCTTTCTCTCCTTAATCACTTAAGTCTGAGGAGTCCCGACATTGTCTGTCCGGCCAGTGACTCCTTTTGTTCCCATCTGATAGTGCTAGACATAGCAGAGCCATAGATCCAGCACTCTTGAGTTGACTCTCTGTGGTTCCCATTGGTCTGGGAAGAGCTTTTGAAGCCCTGGAGTAAATGGTCTTGTGTGGATCCTCTTTCCGCACATTGCTGGTGGGTGCACCTTTGCATCCTTGACAAGGTGAATCATGTCTTTGCATTGCCTCAGTGTGGAAGATATTGTGCCCACACGCTCAACTTCATCATTCCTAGAGATGGCCAGCAAACTATTCTATTTGGGCCACTGGTTAGAAAGACACAGGGTATCAAGAGAAATTAGACCTAGTATTATTTGAAAGGAGCAAGATTTAGCCAGATTAGAACTGTGACAGAACATATGAAAAGGAGTTTTTAGGATGAACACTGAGAAAGGTTCCCTGTCAGTGAAAGCAAAAGCTGCTAGGACATTTCTTCTTTCCTCTCTGCAGGAGAATGGAAGCTGCATTGCTTGGAGCACTCAGGACTGGGCTGCACAGTGCACTGTGGGCTGCCCATCTGAGCTGGGTTTTACTAGCCAGAGACAAACCTTGGTGAGCAGGGGGGATTGAAAGCTTTCTGGGGTGATGCCCTGCTTGGCTGCTGTCTGGCAAGAAAGTAGCTTCTTGGAAAGAGGTTTCTCTGTCCACTGCTGTGTGTGCAGGGCACGGTGAGGGCACACCCAGTTTGCTCACACCTGTTTTACATTCCTTTTTCATGATGAAAAAAAAGGAAAGTGAAATACCAGGAGGGCACCAGCTTCTGGGAATCAATCTGGCACGGTCACCCTTTTCTCTTCTGCAATCCCATAAACCTGTTGCCATCTTTAATGAATCCTGGGAGCCCAGCTAGACTGACAAGAGCCTAGGGTTTTCCTGTCTCAGCCCTGGAAAATATTGACATTTGTGTAAGGAGTGTATTCCAACCTCCAACGAGCTCCAAAGCGGGGCAGCTTCTATGCTTGCTGTGACTGCCTGAGGTCAGTGTTGCAGCTTTTTACTTGAAATGCAGGGAAAAAATTTCTGGGATGTGCTGCTAAGGGAGTGTTTTCTGCCTCTAAACTCAGCGGCTGAAAGCAGATGAATCTGAAGAGCAATTTTTCTTTTTTTCCCACTGTATCAAGGACGTCACCAGCCCTGTGGCCAGCTGGGCAGGAAGCTCTGGGCTGTAGAGCTGCATGTTTCCAGTGGTGCATCTTGTGCCATGAAGATGGGGACTCTCCACATTACAACTTTTCCTTGCCTCTCCTGGGGGATGTCCCACATAAATGCAGGTGTGTTATAGGGATCCTGTACCCCACTGTGCCATTTCCCTTGAAAAACTGTTGAGAGAGCTTATATTTTAATCCCTGGAGCCCCCAGCACACCTGGAGATCCATGCAGAAATACATAGCTGTGAGCATTGCACATTGGATGCTGGTGGTGATGACTCCAGTGATGAAGGCAGGCCACAGCAACTGCTGTACCTACAGGACAGGTAGGTTAGTAAGTACCATGTACTCACAGACTCAGTTTCCTTTGGCTCCCTCCTGCCCTGGAGCCAGAGCAGACCTGTGCAAAGAGCCAGCTCCCTTCAGGGATCTGTTGTGTGAGTGCTGGGGGGCCACAACACCATCACCTTCTCCCTTTGTCTCAGCATCAATTAAATAACAACTACTCTTCCTAAATGCCTTGAGAGCCGAGGCTAGCAACACCTTGAGGGCTCCAAGGACCTAGAAGAAACGAGGCTCTTTTAAACTACAATATTTCCTCCCACAGCAACTCAGGCCACTGCAGCATAACGTTACAAGGCAAATGTCTGGCCTGCTTGTGCCCTCTAATGTCTTCTCAATGCCCCATATCAATTCCTGCAATTCTTGTAACACACTGGGAAAACTATGAATCAGCAGGAGAAAGCCAGATCAGAGTTCAGATCTCGTTTGCCACCTGCTGCCTTGGAGAAAACCTTTCTCTGCCTGGAGGGTTTTTTATTGTACTATTTTTAGACATGTTTGGCATTTTCCAATCCTCGGTCATGTTCTGCTTAAAATGGCCAATTGTACAGTCTGGCATCCCACTGTTTAACAGTGCTGAGTGGCCCAGGGGTGATACACTGAAATGCACATTGGGAGCCAGAAGTTTTCATGCTGTCTCTTACTCTTTATTTTGTGCTGTATGAGCCCTTCCCAGCTCCTACCAATTTTGTCCTTTTCCCCTTCCTAGCAGAGACATCATCACACACTTGCTTTTCAGGTAAGCAAAGGGCTGTGCAAAATCACTGCAAGCAGAGGTGCATGATGAATACAAACCTTCCAGGAGAGCCAGACCCTGTTTGTTCTGTTATGGTACATTTTGAACTGTCTAGCTCAGCCTGATGAATGTTCAAAGTGTTTTTACCAAGTGGCAGATGTTCATTTTAAGCTCAGAGATCATGAATCTCACCCCAACTTTGACAGAGGTGTCATTATATGCAGACAAGTGCCTCCAGCTGCTAACTCTGTTCTGCTGTTTGACCTTTGAGGGGGTATTATATCTGCTATAATATTCATATCTTTTAATTCTTGCAATTTGCTGACTGCAGCCCTTTGTGAACAGGGTAAGACACAAATCCTTGGGTTTGTCTGAAGATCAAGAGCAGCAAGAGGGAAATTTTTGCAAGTCAAAGCATGCAATATATATGCACATATAAGCTTGAGAAATGCCAGGTCTTGACTGAATATGGAGATCAGATAAAAAGATGACAGAACTCAAGTAAGGAACATTGGAGTTTACTAGGGAACTGGATAGCTTTAATGAATCCCATGCCTTTGCTCATAAATCACCCACTATTTAATCTCTACTGAACGTGTCTTGAGTTTTCTGTAGAGTGGGCACGTGTGTCCCTGGTATGACATATCACTGTAACTACTGTAACTACTTCACCAAACTTTGCGTTCATTGGTGGGGTCTACAAAACAGACAGGAACTTCATTTTTTTTAAAAAAAGAGATTCAAATATCTAAGCATTAGAGGCTGACCCCCCAGACAAGGGTGAGTTCCATGGGCAGGAGTGTGGTTGTAGGGTTTTGCTGTATTACTGCCCTGGAAAGTCTCTGTAGACTTTACACACTAGGGTGATGTGACCTCTTGAACAAGAGAGCTTTTCTTTCAGTTGGTGTGTTTGAAAATTACCTCATTAAATAGCGTGTATGAATTGCATGGTCTGCACAAAATTCAGCAGCCCACAAGGCCAGATTCTGTCCAATAAAGATTCTCCCTTAATTTAGTCACGCCTAAGGGCTACAAACCTTCCTAAAACCTTCACAAAGGCAAGATTTCACCTAGGAATAACTCCCAAACCTGTGGCTGCTTAGAAATAGGCTAAGCATCCCTCTGACAGCTCTGCCAAAGGGACATCTCAGGGTATTTATATCCCTCTAGGTCCTGGGTAATTTTTATTTATTTATTGTCCATGCAGTCCAGTAGTGCCTCCTCTGTGATTTGTCTCCTACCTACAGTTGCAGATCCCTCTTCTAGCAACCTCTTCTAGGAGGGCTTAATCCTTCCTTCAAGCACCACAAGACAGAGACATTGCCAGCGGTGGGGCAGTGCCCCATGGGAGGATCTGTTTAATATCTTTATCAATGATCTGGACAAGAGGATGGAGTGCACCCTCAGTAAATTTGCAGATGACACCAAGTTGGGCGGGAGTGTTGGTCTGCGGTTGACAGGCTGGATCGATGGGCCAAGGCCATTTGTATGAGGTTTAACAAGGCCAAATGCTGGGTCCTGCCCTTGGGTCACAACAACCCCGGGCAACGCTACAGGCATGGGATAGAGTGGCTGGAAAGCTGCCCAGCAGAGAAGGACCTGGGGGTGCTGGCTGACAGCGGCTGAGCATGAGCCAGCAGTGTGCCCAGGTGGCCAAGGGGGCCAGCAGCACCCTGGCTTGTATCGGGAATAGTGTGGCCAGCAGGAGCAGGGCAGGGATGGTGCCCCTGTGCTGGGCACTGGTGAGGTCTGGAGAACAAGTCTGATGGGGATTGGCTGAGGGATCTGGGGGTGTTTAGGCTGGAGAAAAGTAAGCTCAGGGGAGACTTTATCACTCTTTACAACTACCTGAAAGGAAGTAGTGAGGTGGGTGTTGGTCTCTTCTCTGAAGTAACAAGCGATAGGATGAGAGGAAACAGCCTCCTGTTGCACCTAGGGAGGTTTAGATTGGATATTAGGAAAAATTTCTTCACCAAAAGGGTTGTCAAGCACTGGAACAGGCTGCCCAGGGAAATGATTGAGTCACCATACCTGGAAGTGTATAAAAGATGTGTAGATGTGGTGCTTAGGGACATGGTTTAGTGGTGGACTTGGCAGTGCTGGGTTAACGGTTGTACTTAATGATCTTAAAGGTCTTTTCCAACCTAAATGATTCTATGCTTCTATGATCTTGCACAGACTAGGGGTGATCAGCCCTTGTTGTTCAGGGGCGCATAGCACCAGCTGGTTAGAAATTTGGCAACTTGCTCCATTCAGAGAGAAATGTTGTTTATTTCCAGAAGGCAAGGAGAAAGCACTTAATGATGTGATCCTCTGATCAGCATACAACGGTTGGACAGCATGTACCCTTCCCAGCTGAAGGGAGAGGTGCCATTAATGCATGTGCTTTTATTTTGAGATATCAGAATGATGATTTCTCAAGTATTGCTAAAAAATGAATGCTACAAAGAAGTGCTAAAGAGAAGGCTGCTTATGGTCTGAGGAACTAGAGAGAGGGGATAGTGTTCTTTTATTTTAGCCTCCCATCAACAATGATGTTGAAGTAGCTATTGAAACACATCCCAGGCTAAATCTACATTAATTCAAATGAAAAGCCCCATATCTGCACACAGGAGAAACTGTTCTTTGTAAACAGAGATTTTTTTTCATGTTGGCCAGATACCAAATGGTCTGGTTATTCTGGAGTGATAATCTCATTTCCCTATGACCTATCACTCAACTGTACTGCAGGTAAGGAGGCAGCAAAGCTCAATAAAGCCATTCTTACAGATGATGGTGCACCACCAAATAACACCTGGCAATGGGCACTAGTTTAGGAGCCTCTCAAAGCAAGGCAAAGTACAACTATTTCCCTAAAGAAGGAATGGCAAGCCCTCTGGCTGCTCTCTGTGAATCCTGCCACATGCAGCATGTGAACAAATTGGTGCTGAAGTCTGCAGCAGTTGATCCACTCCTGGGCTTGCATCCTCCCTATCAACTGTGTTGTTGGGAAATGGGTCAAAATAATAAAATATATTCTGCAAGAGGTGAAGGAATTGGGTCCTGCTAAGTATAAAGAACTGCCAAATCACAGAGAGGCACCAGTGAAGTGGTGACTGTTATCTGTTGATGTTATATTCAATGGGAAACTAAAGCTGGGAAAGCCTGGGCTGCAAGACATCAGCTCAAGCCCCTGGGATCTGATGATGGAGACAGAGGAGAACAAATAAACTCTTCAGACTGGTCTGGGGTGCTAGGAGCTACTACCACTTCTTGGGAAGTGAAGCAGTGCATAATGGATGGGAAAGAGTGGTTGTAAGCAACACTTGTGTCACAGAAATCGCTTCAAGGTCACCCGGGATTGGCAGTTCAAGCAAACAGGAAAAGAACAGGACTAGGCAGGCAGCAGCCCCCGAAGAGAGATGGAGCATGCAATTCCCGTGACCAAATATGGGTGTCTGCCTGGCTGAAGGGGGCTGAATACCAGGCTTGACTGTAGACATGCAAAGTTTGGGGAGGTGGATTGCCCTGCCCTCCTGAGCTGGTAGATTTGCAGCTGCTGGCAGTGGTAGTGTGGCCATCTGAAAAGTCCTCACTAAATTGTCTCCTCCTTAAATCTGTTGGAAAAAGAAAGGAGTGAGGTCCTCCCAAAGGCCCTCCCAAAGGCCATGCAACAGGTCTGGACCACTCAAAGTTGAATGAGTGACCTCAGCCCCAAGGCTTGGTTACTGATGCCAATGCCAGGGCTGGCCGTGCCAGCCTCCTGGGAGTGAAGGCCAATTTCTTCAAGGTCCCTGAGATGGGGGTCCCCAAGCTCAACAAGCCTTGTCCCAGATTATTGCTAACTGATCATCGTATCAGGGTGGCTGAGTCTGGCAGAGACATTGCAGCAGGAAAACGAACAAAGTGCCAGTGAGTGCATGAATGGCAGAGAAGGCAAGAAGAGGCTTGCCCTGTAGACAGACTGGCAGAGGCTGGATTACTTTAAGCTCTGAGCATTTAATCCTAGGGAGGCGTGAATGGGAAGGTTAATGGGTGCAGTGATGTGGCAAAAAGGGAAAGCCAGAGACAGAAAAAGCCAGGATGAGGCTCAAGGAAGCATCAAGGTGAGTGTTGGAAGGAGGTAGCTGGGGAGGAGCTTGCCATGCTCAGTGTGGGTGGGCCTGTGTAAGTGTTTACACCCATGGGATTATTAGCCATCATTTTATATATTTCTCACTCCATGATTTCAACCATTAATGAAATTGCCAAAGGATGGCCAATAACAACAGAGCATCCTTCCTAAAGAGGGCCATCCTGTTTGTGTTTTATCTTCTTCCTCTACTCTAACAAAAAAGTCACTATGGTCAGTGGCATGTGGTTTCCCTCATTCCCTTTATAAAGTACATCCAGATTCTGCAGGTTTAATGAAGTTTAGGGGTATATAGGGGTGCAGGGGAGATACATCACTAAAAAACCATTCGTTCAGGGCTTATATGATGAGATGGTTTCTTAGCAGAAAGTAGGAGTTACACATGGATGGTGTGGTCAGTTTTCTCAATGTCTAAACCCCAAATATGTTTTCTTCCATCTCCTACTGACCTACCAAATAATCTGTGTCATACTTACCATCTCAAATGCCTGAATTTTGCAGATAATGTCTGCTGCTACTCACTTCATAGGAGGATGCTAATCCCCAAATTCTGTCTGTGGGACTGATTCTCATGGGCAGTCACAAGGTGCTCACACCAGTACTAGGCTGAGCCCACATGCATTGAGCAGCAACAGGGTCCTCTTCCACTGAACACATTTGAGTGCATGGCACATGTGAGATGCCTGCCTGAATCCCACCTCTGCCAAGATGATGCAAACTTTGGTGCCTGAGTGCCATGTGCCAGTGGTGAGACAGTAAATCTGGGGCAGGACCATCTAATTCTGGAGTTGCTTTCAAGCATCCAGGCTTTGGGAACTGGGTGTTCTCACCACTGAAGACTGCTCTACCTATGAGGTTAGGACTCTTTTTCACACTCATGTTCCCTCTCTCAGGATAAGGAGCCATCTTCAGTAGGAACAACTGACTTACTGCCACTCCATAATTTCCATCTAGATCACCTCAAAATCTGGGACTTGGCCTTTGGCGAGCAGTGGCCTACGTGGCTCCTGGATATGACAAACCAGTCCCCTGGGTCTGGCCTAACCAAAATGTGTAGTAGGAAGCCCTATGCTCTGAAGCTGCTGAAACAGGCACAGAGGGATTTCACTGACCTCCTTGATGCACAGCACCCCAGGGAGCCCTGCTCTGGTGGCTACAGGAGGACGCAAGGGCCTGCAATCAATCAGAGCAGGTGCAGAGAGTGGTTGAGCTCTTGCTCAAAGATTCAGTGAGTTTTGGCGTTGAGAAGAACAAGTGCAGAAAAGATGAAGGTGTCCAGCTGCAAAGGGTGTCTTCATCACTGTGGTGAAAATTATTCAGCTCTTCCAGGTTAAAAACCTCACATTTACGGCTGTTCCTGATCCCACAACCATTCCTGATCCACAGGTCT
>VZTV01016531.1:0-16097 GCA_013400875.1 Anhinga rufa | reverse complement strand
AACCAAACCAAACAACAAATTAGGGCTCAAGTCCTTAAACAACAACCGAACCGAGGGGATTTTTTTTCAGGAATTTTTCAGACACCAAAATACTGTTTCACAATGGAAACTGCATCTGAACTAAGCTATACTATTACACCTCTGTTACAAAATCTGATTTTACATGGATGCTGAGCCCTTGAAATCACATAGTGCATGTTATATATCAAGGCTATTGCTTTAGAAACCTGAGATCATCTCCTTGATGCTCAGGGATATTGATTCACTGATACAGCCCTACAGATTTAAGTTCACTTGAATACTCTGAGGGAAGACCATCCATCCATTTTCTAAAGTATCCTCTCCTGTGACAATATAGGGAGAGGCAAGCATTTTCAGAGCGGGGTTGCCCACCTCACAAAGATGAGATGTGGGCAGACACAACAATTGCTTAAGAAACTGCCGCAGAGAAAGGAAGGGATTAGTCAGCTCCCCTTCTTCGTGATTAGGACAAAAAGTGATGGTCAATGTATTTTCATGATATATCGGGGGGGGGAACCCAAATTTCTAACAACAGAAATAACGAACCACTGGAATAGGTTGCCAGGGCAACCGAGAATGCCATAGCATTGGAGTGTTCAGAGCCAGTGCAGGCAAAACCAAAAATGACACAGGTTTAGCTGCATCGTGCTATAGGAATGAGAGAGATCCAACGCAGTGCCTTTTTTTCTAAATTGTGATTTTAAAAAAATTCCCTCTTTTCACAGAATGGAGATTTTTTTTTTTTTAATCTTACCAGTTTCCCAAGAAATAAGAATTTCAGCTTTTCAGTCAGCCCCAGCAATCATGAAATATTCTCATCAGTCAATGTTACAGCTTATTTATCTGCAGACAAAAGGTCCCTTCTCTTTTTTCCATGGCCCACTTGCGTTCTCCCTCAATGTCATTCCTCCTATTTTAAAGTAAGCAGAAGCAGAGTTCTGCATATAGCCAATGGCAGCTGTGTACAGCCGTCTTTTCAGGTGAAGCACTCGTTCTTACAATTTATTTCATTGGTTTAAAAATCATAGATATTCATATGAATAACTTTATGGACATAATAGCTGCAATTCAAAAAATACCGGTGTTAGAGTAAGTTCAGATTCTTGAATATAAGTACATTTCTAACATCAAACGTAATGCTACAGGCTGCAAATTCAGTATTGACAAAAAAATAAAATACAACTTTTGTAGCGGTTTTGCACTCTGGAATTGTACTTAGCAAATCAATGATTTCTGTATCCAGCAGACCATCGCTGGAGTAGGTTTGCCCTTAACAGTCAAGGTTAAAGTTTCTCTCAAGTCTATATTACTTTCCAGAACTCAAACCCCATTTCTTCAACCTCAAAGTAAAGCTTGTGAGAGGAGATATAGCAGGACCAATGCTTGCAATTTGTTACTGGAGTCTCAAATAACATTTTTTTCAGCACCCAGATTGAAGTGCAAAATTTTGACTTAAGTGTAACTTCAGCTGGAGCCTTAACTGCAACTAAACACAAAAGTGTATGCCTTCGGAAGAAAAAGGCGAAAAAAAAAATAAATATGCTTTGTTCTCTCTTTGTTTGCAACTAAAAACAAAGAGGTGTGAAGGGATGAAATTGAGAAGCAATAATAACTTGGGTGAGGAAGAGTAAGAAATAAGTACATGGCTTATATTGCTTCAGAAGAACTCAGGAAAAAACTGGTTTCCAGATGTTTCGGTAATTTCTTGGAAGGTGCCCAGCTACTCGAAAGCTAAAACTGATTCTACAGTCAAGTGACTTTGTTGCGTTCAGTGATAAGTCAAGGGAAAGGACTGGCTCTGACCTCATTCCATTCATATATTCAGTGACTGTTTTACACATGGGAAAGAAAGAAAATCACTGCAGCCATACTCAGAGTAAAAGTGGGTTCTCTTTTCTGGATGCCCTCTTGTGTTCTTGTGTCTGCATGAACTGGGTTTGAATACCGCAATGATACAGACGTCGCAGCTTCCCCAGGCAGCCCGGGCTTTATGGCAGCTACAGACAAAGGTGCTTGCACTACAAGTTTTTGTACGCAACCCTACCAACTTCTGACTTACAATTTAATTTAATTCTTGACCTGCTCATTATCTGTGGAGCAAAGACTTCCAATTACTTCGGCAATTGGTTTCCTAAGGACTATTCTGGCATACCCAAATCCTCACTATCAGCTCCCACGAAGGATGTTAACCAGCCTCTCCAGAAAATAACATTCCTGTCATCAGCTAGTAGTTTTACAAAAAAATCATGGGTACCACTAAAAAAAAACAGAAGTCTGAGAAAGAGTCTTACTCATGCTGCTCTTGTAATATCTAGCTGTACAAGTGTAAGTGGAATTAGAACTTACTCCATATTGCTACGCTGATACAAACGTTCATTGCCAAAACAATAGCAGCAATCCTCCCAGTCAAACTGGGGACTAACTGGGTCTATTCTTCCTTAACCTCTCACATTGGGTCAAATTTCAGTGGAGAAGGAATTTGCAAAGACCTAATCACCTCAGGAATTTAAAGGACAAGGCTATAGAAAGAAAGAAAGATTTTAAGTGAGTCCTTTCTACTTTTAAAACGTTTTGCATGTTCATTTTGACATCAATATTCATGCCTTGTTGATAGGAACATGAGTTGGCAATATAGTGAGATGTCTAGCAACGCAAAAGGTAGAATGAACTGTGCTAGAGAATAATCTACTGAGTCTGTGGCTCTCTGGACATCCATGAATGTCAATTACAGTCACTTTAATTGCTCTGAAAAAGACAACAATTGATTATATCCACCTGCTTCATTTCTTCTCCATCAGCAACGGTCTGGGTAAGCAGCCAACTTCTGACTACAGAAACATCAGTTATGTGGGCAGAAACATATATGTACGTGGTATTGTTTTGCCAGGTGATGCTGGCATCAATAACAAATGAGTTCAATTAACTAAAGGTCTCTTCAACACCCGCAGCTCGGGTTCACACCTGCAGACAGGGTTCACGTGGTTACTGAGCATCCTGTATGCAACACCAAGTAGACAGAAGGGGAACAACCAGTGTGGAAGAAATTAGAGCAATTTTACTAAAGGAATTATTAAAGTTTAGGAGAATACTCTCACAAAATATTAGTCTATATCAGCAACTAATTAATCCAACTTTAGTTTTGTACCCAAGGTCAAGCATCCTTCTACTACACTGCTGCTCCTCAGCCCGTTTGTGGTTAGGTGTCAGCACCCCAGACTCCCAGCACACCTTCAGACCTGGCTCCAGACACCCCTGGACATCTCCAGCTTCATCCACTGCTGTCTGTCACTTCAGACAAGCATGTTTAATTATTTCGTGACACCCTCTGTCATTGAGACCTGTCCCTACATTACCTCTCCACACTAACTCTTCCCACCAGTACAGAATCTTAAGGGACAACTCCAGTACCACATAGGGTGTCTGAAGCAGAGTCCTTGTTACAGCAGATGTACTCCATGGCACAAAGTCCTCTTCTTCTCCCACCCAACCATTTTTCAGTTGAGGTCCACCACACAGCTAATCCTGAATGCACATACAATTCTGGTTGACTTCTAAGAGACCTGGAGGAACTCTGGAGAGGCATCTTACACACAGATGATTCTGCCTGATGATGGGCTTCTCCATGGTCACTACCCAATGGTACCAAAGGCCTATTTCTCCTAATGAACTGATGTCCACAGGGAGTTCAAGTTAAACACTTTTGTAGATATTCTTCATGCTGTTGATTCACAGGCTGAAGGAGAAAACTCCTTACACTCTACAGCAGCCCATGGCCACACGTATATGCCATTTGTGACAACACAACACATTAGATGTGGAAATTTAAGGGTAAAAAAAACATTGCTGTGGTGGTTCAAATTTACAGGGGAAAAAAAAACACAAACCAAAGTATGACTTTGCCTGCAATCAGCAGAAAACATTTCATAAGCTCTTGAAAATGAGCTGCTGTTCTGCTTCTTTATGAATTGCAAGTCTGGTAAATCCCTAGTACCTTTAGCAAAGTCAGAATTATATATATAAATTTATAATTAAATGAAATGTTAAAAAAAGATCTGAAGAGCTCATATCTCATTCTCACAGGACCATCCCTAGCCAATAACACCAGAAAAGAAAACATCATTCGTACTCTGCAGAGGGAAACACAGGCAGAACGCCTAATGGATATTTAACTGGCGCAATCATCTGGAGTCGATGTGAAACTATCAAACATTCAGTTTTCTAATCAAGAATGCCTACATATTTTCGCATTTCCACCTTTATGCTGTTATTTCTTATTTCTTTCCCTAATTTCCTTTGGGAATTTTGTGCCAATTAACCAGGATTAAGACCATCCGCTCACATTCACACTGCAGGTGTATAAAATATGAAACGCCACCCTTTTTAGACACAGATGAACTGACAAATATTCAGAGCATCTGAACGTAGCTTGACGCAGAGATAGTAGCACTTTTGATTTTCATAAGATCTTGCTATCAATATTTTAATAAAGAGCCTTCAAAAGCCCACAAAAGCCTTCCTGACTTACCCTTTGATAGAGGCTATGAACTAGTTAGCTAACAGTGGGAACCTAAACACTCCTTCCTCTTTCCCAGTGACGCCGAAGGACTTACAGCAATCACCAGCTTTAGTGCAGCTGACCTGTACTAGTTTCCTAAAACAATATTTGTACAAACAAACATAAGCATACAAGGTGTGTGAGTGTAATGAAATTATTAAACTGTGCTTTGGAGACTCAGGGTGATTAGAAACTAGCCATGAGAAGTTTCTGCCACTTAGTGTAATGTTGCCCACTCCAACAGCTTGCTTTTGGCTTTTTCCTCTTGAGAATTATTTCAGGAAACCCCAGGGAGGGTCTTGTCTCTGATCCGCAGAGACACGTCCAAGGATGATAAACCAGAGGCTCAGAAATTATCCCAACTGCCCTTCTGTTAGGAGTAACCAAGAAATATCTTCCTCCCCAACAATCTTGTATACGATTATGTGCTCCCCAGCATCTTTCTCTATTTCTTTTTTCCTCTGATGCCAGAATTTTTGCCCTGCCCTTGGTTTCCCACTCTCAGATAAACAGCCTATAAAATTGCTGCAAGAAACCAAAAGTGCCGCTTTTCACACAAGCCACAAGACAGGCTTCCTTTGCTCAACATATTCCGTGCACAGCATCCACGCCAGCCTCCAAACCGGAGAGGTGATAATGTAATCGCCGAAATGCTGAGAAGTTCCTCTGGGCAGAGACCGAAGGGAGGGCAGGAGTGGGGAGGCTCTGAAATCGGAGAGCGCATCACATATTAAAAAGTAACTTTTCGGTGGCGCGTTGCGAGGCTGAGCACCAGGCAGGGAAGGGGAGCACGCAGCCACATGGTATATTCCTGCCTCTGCCTCTCGCCTCTCTCTTTTGGTCCCTCTCTCCGGCTTTCTCTCCCACCTCCTCGCCCAGTGCTGCCTTCCCCTCTCCCCCTGCCGCAGGCTGCAGAATGGGACACGCTTGTTCCCCAGCCAGCCGGCAGCTGTCACACAGCGGAGGCAGCCAGCAGCCGGTGCAAAGAGTGAGCCTACTCTGTCATTTAGGATGACTCACTGGAATCTGGCATTAATTTCTCTTTTTCTGGTAGTGGACGGAGAACAACCAAAAAGCTACACTGGACTAGACCAAGGTAAGAGATTTAAAAGTCTTTTTTTTTTTTTATTTTACCCTACAGCCGCCCGACGCTTTGAGGGTGCCAAGCTGCGTACAAAAGCTGGCACTGCAACTAATTCGGTGGGTGTCTGAACACCTGGCATTACATGCCACCAGTGTGCCTTGCTGGTGTTAACCCTCTGCGTGCCGCCCAGCTACGCCCCGGGGGGAGAGACAGCAGGTCAAAATATCGCCTGGCGACTGCATTTTCTCCCCTTAATGCAACTTTTAGGGCAGCACTACCACCTGCTCCTGTGAATACAAGAAGCTTCTCAATATTGCTAAACGAGCAGGCACGCTTTTTTTTTGTTCTGCCGCTGGGAATATAGCATATCAGGCGTCCGTCATGGACTCTGTGCGGATTCATTCCCACGGCAGTTGGTTCATCACTTTAATGAGTTGAAATTCCACAGTCCACAGAAAGGCTTCCCTGTCGTCTCCCCTCCCTCTGAGGGATTCTCGTAGGATCATATAGATACGATCCATTTTCAGGCTTTTCGAAAGTAGTGCTGACTGAAACCACCAGAACAAGTCTGCTGAAGCACAGACAGCACTGCACTACATATTCTGTCTCCATTCCTCTCTGTGCTTTTTCTGCTGCGAATCAAAAATTCAGTGTTGCAGGAGGGGTTTTGCAAAGACAGTACGTGTCTCTAGCACAGGAATGGAAAGTAAAGGGAGAAGCTGCTTCTCCCAGTTTTGAAATCCTGGCAAAATTCCCTTCTTCCATTTTCTGAGGAGGTACAGTATTTCAAGGAGAGTTATCTAAGCAGGTTTCTGCCAGGGCTGATTGACAGTTTTTAGTTGTGATTTTAATGAAAAGATTTCACTGAACGTCTACAGCTTCATTCTGTCAATCTGATGCTTTTTACCAAATGGCTTGCTTCAGAGGGTGACACCTTGAAAATTAACCCAGCATCGTGCTTTTCTAAACCTGTAACCAGAATATCAGACTAGCTAGTGCACATTGCAGAACTGCACAGTCTTACCTTTGGATCTTTAGTGGTCTAACTGCAGTGAAGACATTTCGCTTGGTTTACACGTTCTCTGGACTGTGGAAAGTGTTGCAATTGTAACTGGACGTACCTATGTTTGTTATACGTTATACGGTATTCTTCTGCAATCTCTTACACATTCTATATGTTCAGACCTCCTGTGTACTGGCAATCCGTTATTTAAGAGTTGACTTTTAAACCCACAAAGAACTGCCCTGACATTATTGCTATGAAAAGGAATCTCTATTCAAAGACGATGACAGGTCCCCACATGGATCGCATCGACGGAGAGGACCAAACAGGTATCAGCAGTTAACACTGGACACCATTCGGCTTCCAGGTAGTCACCAAGACCCACAGTCTGTTGACCCACATGAGTATTTTTGGAATTAACTCAAAGGTGGCAGTAACAGACACTCCCCTTAGTTACTGTCCCTCCATGCAATCTTTTAAATAGATTAGGGGAAACCAGATTCTTATTTCAGAGAACCTAAAGGACTTTGGTGTGGCACTTCAGGAAGAGGTAGGACAACGGCTTGACGTGTCAGCACGGATTCTACCTCATTTTCCATTGGAATATGGTACATTTTTCCACTTGATAAACATGGAAAGCATTTACCATCATTATGCTTTAAGATTATTTCTAATAATTTGGAAAATTACAGAGAGTTCAGTACGTTTTTTTTTAATTTACCTTTTTTTTTAGCATTTAGATATAACACCTGACTGCAAGAGTATCAGATTATTTCCAGGGAAACTAACTCTAAAGTGCAATTCAGACAACAGATCATTGTAATTCCATCTTTAAGCACTTGATAATAGTCATGTTACTTATTTTTAAATTACTAGCTATTTATTGTAAGCAAGCTCTCCCTTGCTACTGTAGCACATGCCATAGTCTCTGGGGTCTGAACAGCTATTTTTCAGCCTGTCTGGCTAACATCTAGAATACAAAATTATCCTGTTCACAAGTTGGGTTTTTCTGTTTTGTTTTCCTCTCTTCAGAAACATCAGTATATTATCAGTTTTCATCAGTATGGCTTTCAGGTGGAATCTCCATCCATTGAAATGCAGATCATCTACTGTGATAACAGTTTATTGTAACTTGGCAACAAGAGCTAAAAAAAAAATCAAGTTACATCCATCACGCATGCAAACCTTGTATTGTGCTGCCCCATACTCAGCAAATTAAACCTTTGAGATAAATGACATTCTAGACTTGTGGACCAGTCAGTTTAATGTCATTAGCTGGGCTCGCCGGTTGTCCTATACACAGAAGTCAAAGGCTGCAGGAAGCAGCTGCAAAGTCAGCACGTGTGCAAGGAGCTGTTTGTAAAGCAGAAACACATGCTTTAATTTGAGGCTTCTTTGTTGCAACATGGATTATTAAGGAAAAGTACGTCATTTAATATCACCATCGAAAAAATGGTCTAGCTACGGTCCTGGTGATAAGACTTGTATGGGGTTTGTATGGGTTTATCGCTAGCCTTTCTGTGAAGCTTCATTTCTGGTGTAATATTTTCACTGAAATAAACAAGCAGTTCCGACGGTATTCAGCTATGATCAGGCTCTGGGGTCATTCCCCCCTTTACCGGTGAGCAGGGAGGACAGCGAGAGATAAATTAGTCGCGCTGCTAGAGAGCAGCTAGTGCAGTACTAGCTACTGTCCTACCTTAGTCCAAACAGAAAATCCACTGTCAATGTAACTACATGCTTAAGGGGCATACGACAATGCATAGCTGCTATGCTGGAATCGTAGGAAACATCCCTAAGACACAGAGATGCTCAACTCTAGAGCTCTGATTGAGCCTAAAAAGATTAAACCAGCCACAAACCAGTTAACCGGAGTCAGGCAGCTGCTTTGATGGGTGGCCAGGGATTCCCTCAGCTCTGATCTTCACGTCCCTCTTGGCAGTTCACCTCCACAAACTGAAATCAGGAGAGGCAGAAGTTTTGCTGTGATTAGTTAAGTTAGCCTTAAGTTAACCTTTTAGACTTAGTTAACCTTTTTAGACTTTGCTCTTCCTAGAAAGGTTGGACTAGATGATCCCTGAGGTCCCTTCCAACCTGTGATTCTGTGATTCTGTGAAGTGGATTTAGTCTTATAACTGATTTCGTTCAGAAAAGATGAAGGTCCAGCCAAGTCCTTCAGCTCAGAAAATCAGCTTCACTTCAGTTCTCATTTATTTCTGTAGATTTAATTTGGAAGTAAAACCTCATCCAAAGATGAAGAGCTCTAAACAAATCAACAGGGTTTAACACATCAAGAACATACTAGCTCTTGATAAGAGCCTCTAGAAAGGTATCAGATTCTTCCCAACTACCCGATAAGCCATAGTGTCCTCCACCTAGGCATGCAAAGATGGGTAAAATTTCATTCTCTATTGCAACAAGCACACCAAGCCACTTTCATGGTTCACTATTAATGTCACTGTAGCTCAGGCAGCTGTAGCTCTATTCATTGCACACAGAACAGTCAGGATTGCCTCCTCCTCATTGCATAGTACTTTGTTAGAAGGCAAACAAACAGTACCTCCAGGTAAGATTTTGAACAGTTCTATTAATCAGAATTAAAATGGTATTTTAAGTTGAACTGTACACAGGCACTAGTTTTACAACAGAGGACATTTTGCACACTTGCTATATTGCTTTCCAGGAACTTCTTGTAAGAGAGTCTCGCCAATTAAGATCCAATCTAATCTTAGTCTAAGACCGAGGACGTTCATAGGGACCAAAGTAAGGCACGTACGCTGTGCAAAACAGGCATCCAACCATTATGATCAGACATTATCTTTTGACGAGACCATTTTTCTTTCCTCAGAGTAAAGAAGTCTTGGTTTGAGACATCATGTAAATTAGGGATGAATGAATCTGTTGGAGAGGTACTATTGCTTTCTTTGCCTTCAATCTTTGTATTCCTCAACAAATTTGACCGCACTCTTGTAGCATTTTCAGCCCAATAGGATTTGAACCTTTGACCACCTACACCAGTGAAGAGTTCAACCAACTGAACCATGAAGGATTATGTAAGAAATGCGTAGTGGATCTCAGGATACACGTGTGAAAGTAGTGTCAGAACCTAATATAAATACAAGGTTAATATATCCGTTTCAATCACAACCGAGTTTTAACAGACTCTTCTTTAAAATAATGCCAGCAATTTGCAGATTCTATTTCATTATTTTGTTAAGACTAATTCCTTTTCCATTCAAATCTGTCTTATTTATTTATTTTTTTTATTCCAAACAATGTTCTGCATTTTCTCCCAGATAAAACACAGATGGTGCAGTTTCCAAGGCACCATTTTAGTTCTTTCTTGCTCAGGCAAAATAAAAACAAGATTGTGTTCACCACAGAGTAGCTCCTCCCATACTTTTGAGCTTTGTCGTATAATTTGGACTTGTGAAAACTGATGTCTTTCAACAAATGAAACAACAGAAAAATACTCTTCTTCTCATTCATTTCATTAACATGTGAAAAGCCTTTTTACTCAATATCAGCTTGCTTGTTTGTTTTCCTTTGATTGTAATTCAAATTTCCAAAACCATGAGGAAATTAAGTATGCTAGGCATGTATTCTTTTTAGTTTTTGAGGTGAGTTATTGGCTAGTTTAGGAATGCTGCGTTAAAGACAATCTGCGTGAATAAACTAACAACAGTTCAAAGGGGAACATTTCTGAGAGTGAAGAGTACATTCTCTAGAGCAGTTCCAGTGGATGACACATCTGAAACTGATCTTAGACATAAGCTGAATTTTTGGCTATACTCAACAAGCTCTACGTAGCTTTTCCTTCCTCTATCTCCTTGTGCCTTTCCCAACCTTGTCATGTTAATGGTGTGTGTTTGAGAAAAATGTTCTTATTCCTGAGGCCTCCAGCAACGTTGAGTAACGTTTAACGAGGTGTGTATCATCCAAGTGATTCATAGGTTACACAGAGGACAATACCAATGACCACAGGGTGAAGCAACCAGAGCAAAAGCCATCCAGAAGCAGGTGTTACTAATACAATTATTGAGAGTGTTGATTTATAAGGAAGATTAGAGCCTGTAGCCACACGCTACTTGAAACCATATAGCAAAGGATGAATTTGCACACTGCAGAGATACTGGAATTTTACAGGACAAGCCCAATGCATCAAGACGTACAGAGGCACAAACAAAGTGCATGGTGGAAACAGCAAATGAAATACATAACTCTCTGTTACAGACTTCTTTTCATCTTTTGCAATGAAAAGACTCAAGGTTTTTCTAGGTCCTAAAACATTAAAAGTCCTCTCATGAAATTTAAAAATATAAACCACTCAAAAATCATATGTACCTGTGTGCTGTGTGTACATACACGTACATGTACGACACCGTAACAGTTCCAGATGTTAAAGAAGAAAAAAAAAACACTCCCAAAACAGAAATAAAACTGCAGCTTCCCAAATCAACATCTGATCATCTTTGGGGCAAGACTGTAGGCAGAAATAATAAATTTGAATAGGCATCCTCACATAAATAGAAAAAGGCATGGAAGCTTTGAGCAGAGTAGCCTTTCTTCAGCTCCTAAAGCACCTACAAACTCTGCCTTGCTTACAAGCACATCCTCACAACTTTACCATCACCACTACATCAAGTCTACTGTACTGAATGTATGGTTAACTAGAAATTATCCCATGAAACTCCAGGACGCAGTTCAGGTCACAAAGCACATAAGCCCCCGCCTTGCCAGGACACAGTTCAGGTTTACTTCCTGGGGACAGCACTGCGGTGGCGTGCAGCACAGCGATGCCATATCCCGCCAGGAGGCACCAAGGACCGAGCACACCCCATCTACTGCCCTTGGAGACCAGGACAGAACAGAACTGGTGACTGACAAAAGCATTAGGCACAAATAAACCTCTACGTTAGCAGGAACTGCAGAACGCATTAGAGTAGTTAACTTCACTATAGCTGGTGACTGATTTGAAAGGAAAGGAAACAATACAGAAAGCCAGATAATTCTACAGCTAGTTTCTTCACCAGGGAAATGGAAGAAAGAGTTAATTAAAACTGTTATCTGAGGTCTGAAATATTAACCTGACACAGTCCTGTTTATCTTTCGTGAAACAGCTTTAATGATGCTATTTATGCCTTTACATTTTTTCTCATGGTTTTGCTCACTGTCCTCTGTTGCCATTAGTATTATTACACTTCCAGTATCAGTAATAAAACAATTACTGAGCCTCTCTGCTGTTTAATGGATTTGAAACCTCGGGAGTTGAAAATAATTAAGTTGGATATTTGTGCTTGCAATGAGGTTTGATATTTGATGAAAAAAGAAAAAAAAAACCTAACAAAGTTCCATAAATATTAAAACCAAATGGGACCACTGAATAACTGAGTCTGACTTCCAGCATACCACAGCAACCCTGTCACTTCATCCGATTTTACCTGTGTCAAGCCTAGTGTCTTGTATAGATAAGTCCATTGTTATAAAAATACTTTCAGATCTTGAAAAAGATAATACAGGCTGCAAGTCCAGGATCTTACAACTGCTGGTCCCAGCCGAGCAGAAGCATTCCTTTCTGCCCCCTGCACAAAACTCAAACCAGCTTCCCTAAAGCCACTACCTTGCAAGACATTCACCCTGTCTAGGCATGGCAATTTAATCTCAAAATGCACTTCTCACAGAAAGCTAAGGGAAATTTTAAAAAGAAAGGGAAAGTGATTAGAGAACATGAGCTAGGATTCGGCACAGATGACAGGCACTTTTACCACTTGCTATTAAAAAAAAAAGTCATTAATAATTCCAGAAGTCTCAGGAGAATTACAACATCACCACTGTATTACTTTTTATTTTTTTCCCCTGCCTGAATAATTTACTTTTTCTTCAGCATATTGTTCCTAGATACCACAATGAGGAAAGAGGAAAAAATGCTTGGTTTAACATTAATCAACAGTTTATCAGTGCTGCACCTCAAAAGGTAAATGTAAATGTTAACTGCCTTTGTGCACGTTCTTGCAATGGGAGTGTATGAAGTTCTCCGGAGCCAAATGCGTACATACCATAAAGGATTCAAAAAATGAAAGGACGGCTTTTATGCAGTAGGAGAAAACAGGACCAGGAGAGACTAATATCCCTGGTGCAGCATTATGGTAGGATTTCCTGACAGTTCCCTCAGCCATCCTCTGTGCTCTTTACAGCCAACTGAAAAAATCTGTTTGCAGCGTTGCTTCTGCTAATGAATAAAATGAACACAGCTGAGGGAGAAAGGGGAAGATAGAGCACAGTGGAAAATGAAGGAAAGACATGAGAGGGAAGGGAAGGGAACAGGGAAAAGAAAAGTATTTGCTCCCCTCCTTTAGTCTCAACATTTCCCACCTTTATAATGCATTTAGGGAAGTATCGTTAAAGAAACAAGGATTAAGACACAAATAGAAAAGAAAAAGAAAACAAATACAAATGGAATGAAATAAAGCAGCAAATAGAATATATATTGTTGTTGTTACAGATGTCACCTCCCCTAAACCCAGGGTTGTCCTATGGTCCATACTGTGGGCGGGAACTAAAACATGTGTCTTCGGAGATCCAAACGTTCCAACAAGGCATCTGCACCTTCAGCTCACAGCCCTTGTGCAATGGAAGCAAGCGTAATGCCCACTGGGGGCTTGGTGTTAGGCAGCAGATACCATAGCAAAAGATGGTTGTCACTGTGACGTTAGTTTATAGTACATTACCAAATCAATTCAACGTCCATCTTAGTCCTGTCAATCATTACTCTGAAGCACTGCAGGGCAAATGGATTTTCTGTGGCAGTGGGATAAGGAACATGAATTCGGAACCTTCTCGTGGACTGTTCGATACCCATAAAGTTGTCAAGTCAGCAGAATCCACACTGCCTTTTAGCCTGCCACTGCCAGTACACGGGGGTGGGCTTCCAGAAGGAGCAGAGTTTTGTAGATTGTGGAGGCATGGGACAGTGGATTTTGTGATGCACAGAAGAAAGGACAGACCTAGGAACAACCACTGAAATACAAAGAACATGGTGCGAACACCTCCTTAAAAATACTGAAACAGGAGAGATCTGTCATCTGCTGAAGAAAGAAATAATGAAGGGAAGAAATGTGGGTGCCAGTATATCACTAGTATAAAAGTTGAAAGCTGTAGAACTAAGTAGGGGCTTGATTTTCACCTTGTGACTCAGAGCCATGCTAAATCATGACAACCTCTTTTCCATGAACGTCTTGGATATGCAAGAACCAGCCGGTTAACCTGCTGCAGACAGGAAATTCTGTGATACTAACTAAGCATTTTAAGTAAGGAGACACACAAAAAAAATCAATAGAAAAACAACCCAATATGTGTTATTTAATCCATCATCAATCTACAGTTGTTAAATAACAGCGTTGGTTTTATCTTCAGATCTGCAGTGCTAACTCGCACTAACTAATATCCGCTTCTTGATATGTTTTGACAGACAGAAAATTGTTCTTCTGCCTGAACTTAGGAAACAATTTAGTTTCTGAGGTGAAAATGTAAATATAACAAGACACAGCGGAAATAGCTCGGGCCTCCTCTGGTAAACTCGACTATTAGGGGTACATACGCTCAGCCCTCTTCCAGAAACCTACAATCACACAAATTTCTGTGAGCACTAAACTGCTTAGACGGTAGGGCCTAATATTACTTTAAGAAGTTACTACTAACTGTTAAGACAGCACATGGGGGACAGGCATAGAAGGGAAGGGAAGAATAAACCAACTCTTTCAAATTGCAGATGCTGTGAGAATTGTCCCGGAGAGGAGGTAAAAGAAGTGAAGAAACAAAGGTTAAGGTTCCCCGCTCTGAAATGCAGACTGATGTCCTGCAAGTGGGATCTCAGCCTCCTGCACTCAGTCCTGACTAATTATATTTCATGTAAATACAGTGTTTTCATCACCCACCCCTTGCTTCTGATCGTTGCTTAGGGTCTGACTCTGAAAACTGCCAGCTCTTACCTAGGCCTCTGTGAATATAAATAACCAAACATCTCCAATAAGCCAGGCAGCAGCTGACTCCAGGGTTTTAAAGGTCAATAATTTCTTTTTAAAAATCAATGTATTTGTAACTAGCTAGTAAAAGCTTCCAGCCAAAAAATGTGCTTAAATGGACAATCCAATGGGTTTTTTTTTTCTAAGCCGCATGAATTTTAACAATGCTCACACTTGTCAGTTTTCCAATTGTCAGAAACCTTTTTATAAGGTCTTTTATAAGGGACGGGGAATTCTGAAGATTAATTCTGCTCCTTTCCAGGAAGCCACCACTTCATCATCCCCTATTCACAGCTGATCACACACAATGGATACTATTCAACAGCGACAACTCGGTACATTAAAACCAGAGAAGTGTGTAGGCAATAGCCAAACAATGGCCTTTCGCTGTGTCAAAGGGAAGCGGGCAGGGTGTTGTGCTTCGCTTCCCCGAAAGGAGCACTTTCCTTCTTTCAGCTCACTCTGTTCTCCAGCTGTTGCTGCGAGAATCATCGCTGTTTTTAAAAAAGAGGGGATTGTCTGTGGTCCAAGAAAAATGGTTGAAGATAACACCCCCTACCACCACTTTTTGTATAAATGTTTGGGCAATAAATAAGGATGCGAGTGAATGAAATCGCTTGCCTTTCCGAGAAACCATTTGTTTAGTTAGTTATGATGTATTTAATTTATTATTTTTAGGCCTAAACTTTCACATCGTAATCAGAGATACTCAAGCGGGCGTGAATACCAGCATTCAAAATAGGCATGATTGGGAAATGTATTTGATTGAAAGGAATTCAGATAATTGGATTTCCCTTTGTGCTCCATCCCTTACTGTGACCATGATAACCGCTGCCTAAACAAAACCTGAAGGGATACAGCAGGATACATCTCGTGCAAGTAAGAAAAGCCTACAGTGCTGCCTTTGGTTCAGGTTTTTAGACACCAAGGCAAGCATCAGATATTCCCTTGTAAGAGGGGCTCACAGAAAATAGGCTAGGGAGTAACACAGGCCCCACAGGAGCTTAGTTTCCTAAAAGTAGGTCAACACTGGTATAAAATTAGATTCAATGTTCTGCTGACCGAACCGAAAAGAGGAGGAGTGATTTTTAATCAAGAATTTTTGAGGGTAATGATACATCTTGCTGGAAGTCACCAAGTACGGGCCACAGGCTTGCACAGTGGTTAGCTCCTTCCTCTTGCCAACATCTGCTAACGCTCATTTGAAGCCCGAGCACAAATGAGAACTTGTAAATTAACTATGAGGGCCAAATTGTTTAAAGTCAAAACATGCAGCACTATTTAGACAAATAATTACACTTTATACTTAAAGGACACTCAGTATAAGACTTCGTTATCTACTATAATTAATTTCTCAATTAAACTGCCAGATGAAATTGCTTGTGGTTATGGGGAGGGCAGGGAGAGGGGGAA
>VZTV01016526.1:0-15769 GCA_013400875.1 Anhinga rufa | reverse complement strand
AACAAAATATATTTTCCTTTGGAAAGCCAAATTTGTCAACCATTGTCTCTCAGTTATAGTATACAGCTTCTACTTAGGTATAGATGATCCCTGTGTAATCTGTGATCGTTTTGCATAAGCATTACAAAATGCTGACCTTGACGTCGTGACTGCTGTATTTATAAATGGAAAAAAGATTGCGTTGCTAAAAGGTTTGAAAAGATTTTTTTTTGTGGAGTGTTAGTCTCAAAGAAGCCTACCCTGACAACCCTCAGTAAGAATGCAGATACTGTTCTTTCAAACCTTGTTAATGAATAAATTAATTTACATGATTACAAAACATACCTGGAACAAAATATATAAAATATTTTATATTCCAAGTGAAAGTTAGGTGTTCCATAATGAAGAGCCAATTGAAACTCTTTTACCCGTTTAGCTTATTGTTTATATTTTAATTAAGTTGCTCCTTAATAGAATATCCTTTTTGTAAGAATAATTTAAGATGTAAACAATTGTATCTCAAACCTTTAGCTGGGTAATTATGTATGTATTCATTTTAGCTCTGGGGAAGTTTTAGGACTGCTCTTTGGCAAATATTTTCTTTGTTAATTGGCTTCTTGGAAATATTATTATACAAAACAATAGAAAACTGAAGAAAACAAGAAATGCCAGCCCTTCTGAACAATTTTTTTAATTGAGATGAATTTGCATCAATTCTATGTGATATAAATGGGATTTACTTCTGTGTGAGTCATAGGTGGGAAGATAGTGCAAAGAACGAATGAGAGAGCTGTAGTTCTGTGTGACCCGAGTGGAAGAATGGACTTGAGGACATTTGTAGCAGAGGTGCACACTAGAGGGTGCTAGTATTTAGCATCATGACTATAATTTTTATTCTTTTGCTATTAGGAAATAATCAGGGGGCTCTAAGGAGTTTCCTACACAATGTGGGACCAAAATTTGAGATTTCTGCCCAGTGTTTGCTATGGTGTTCTCATAGTGTGTTTACATTTTAGGGTTCAGTGAAGTATTTCATGTAGTGTTTATCAAGTATTTGTGGCATGATTTGTTCAAGGCCCTTCCCTTTATTGGAGTGATAGACTCTGCTTGGATTTCAGTAAAATTTGAATCAGCCCTCAAGGGTTTTAGTAGATTAATTGTGTATTTCTAACATTTGTCCCCACAACTTCTCTGTTAAACTTTGATTTTTGTAAGGTTGTTGCCTTCTAGCTTTTATTGCTCACCCTATGAAAAGCATCATATAGAAAAGCTGAGCATTAAAATGCGTTTGCCTCAGTGTTAAGAGTATGGAGGTAATGGCACAGGATTTCCTCTTTGCTTACTGCCCTTCTCTGCATCTCCTTTTTTTTTTTGGATTCTTTTATCTCGTAATTTCATTTGTGAGCTTGCTTACCTAGTCTGACACCTTATCTCAGGACCTAATTTACCTGCTACCTTTGAAGGCTGCACTGATCAATTCTATAATATCTGAGGATGTTCTTAACACCTCTGGCAAGAAGTGTTTTGCTTTGGGGAAATATCAGAACATCAGCCCAAGGAAAACTGGTAATCTCCCTTATAGCAGAGTTTGTACACATTTGCATTTATCTGTAGATAAAAGACCTTTTTTTGTTGCGGCAACAAGTAATGTCCTTCAATGTATCAATAGTTCTGCTTTAGTTCATGCCATAGGTGGAAGACAGAAGATGTAGAACAAATGAACAAGTGCAGGTCTACCTCTGGGGGCTTTGATGGGTGCTGGTCCAGCCTGGAGGATGGAGCTCATCATGAGCAGCACAGTGACGGGGACAGACCCTACCTGGTGCACAGTTTGTGGGGGTGACTAAAGCATGGAAGGGGGTGCATGGAGCCCTTGTAGAAGAAGAGAAGAGATGATTCTCATAGGCAAGGTTTGGGAGGGAAGGGGTAGCATAAGGAAGATGGGCATACATACAGAAACCCCTTGAAGTATGGAAGGGTTTCTTAGATGATGGAGGAGGGAGGAGCCCAAGGTCACATAAGATCTCATAGAATTGAGAGGAAAGGGACACAGCAGGTTCTGTTGAGGGATGTTTAAAGAAACCTTGTCCTTGAAGGAAAGTTGGCTGATAGCGGTGGGAAGTGAAGGGTCTGTGCAGAACCTGTGATTACATGGAGAAGGGAAAGGTGAAACAGAGACCACACACAGTCTGGGCACTATCTCTGTGGGATGTCGGAGGCCACCCCTGCCGGAGAAGGGGCAGGCAGACTGTGGGGTGGGATGTGTGATGCAAGACAGATCTGGTCTGTGACACAGAGCATGACCTCATTTGTTCTTTATTGTGCTTTACCTCCCTTTGTCTTGCTTCACGCCTCCCTCCATATTTCTCAATACTTGCTTGGCCCTGCAAGGTTCACCTTGTGCATTTGGCTGCTGGTGGGTTGCTGACACCGGCTGTCTCTAGAGGAACCCTTGCTCTTGTATCTCTGCAAATCGTGCACCCATTGCAGGGCAGGACAGCAGAGACCGGCCTGGAAGCTCGGTGCTAAATGGTCTCTCTGATAAAGCTGCAGGTGGGTGAGGTAGCTGCATTTTTTTTATCTTCTTTCCATTTGGCCTCGGTCACTTGCTATCTAATTATGGAGCTCCTTGTGCAGTGAACCATACACCTGGCCTTTTCAGTGATCTTGTAATTCAGTAACTGAATCGTACTGACCCTCCTTTTTATCCTTTTCCTGATGTATTTATAAACTTGCTATGCTGTGCCTGAGATAGCAAAAGTTATTTTATAACTTAAACCTCAAAGATCATGAGAAATTTCAATTCTCAATTATTTTCTTGTGTTCTCTGCAAAAATAAGGCTGATCTATAATTCCACTTTCTTCTACTGCATTGTGATAGAATTGCATATGAACTGAAAGGAGGACCAAACCTGTTTAATAGTCTGATTTAAGGCAGAGCTGAACTTGAAAATTCACTATGTACGTGAAGATATAAGAAAGTGTATTACGCAGGGAAGCAGTACAGCAAAGCAGCATCTGTCAGCATTTAGATTGCATGTGTATGTGCCACCTTTCAGTGTTAGGTGCCTTGCAATGAGAGATCCATAAGCTCAGCAGTGTAGGTGCTAAACCCAGAAGCTCCAGATAAAATGTGTGGTTTCAGGACGGTACTACTTTTAGTCAGGGTGTTGCCTAAATACGTAACATCTCATTGCAGGTGCTACATATAAATGTTTTCCTCCTGCATGTCAGACCCTTGGGATTGTTCATTCACAATTCCCCTCCTCTGTCTGTGTGCCTGTCACTGATGAACTTCATGACCAGTTGAAAAGGCCTGTCCATTTGAAAGTCTTTTCTACCTAATTACAAGGACAAATAATACAATGCTTAAAAATCCATCTATTTTACTCAACCCAGCAGTCAAAAAGTTAGAGCTTGTCTCAATGAAGAACATTTGGAATGTACTTAAAAATACACTTAAGCTGTTCTCAGTCACCTATTGCTACCGACCTTCAGCTTCTAATGGGGGCAGACTCTTTCAGGGCATTGTCAATTTTTTCTCCATCAACTTGCTCCCCTACGTAACCATTATAAAAATACTTCTAATCTGCTGCTTTTGATGTGTTTGCCCTGTTAGAATATAAAGTACAATTTTGTGCTGTGGTGACTAGAGGGGTATGTATTATAAAAATACCCCATATTGTCAGCCTTTACTTAAAACATAGATTTTTAGTTGCGTGGAAGCAAGGCAGATTAAAATGAAGACTTGTGAGTTTTCTGGTGAATTGTGGAACATTATATAGAAATTCCTGTGTTTCAGAAGATCTCACAAAATAGGCATCCTTGGGGTGAGGAGGAGAGAGGAATCCTCGGAAACCAGAAGACTGCTTCAATTTACTTAACGGATTTTTTGTAACTGCAAAATCGTATCCTTGGAAAAATGTTTACGAATGTGTAATAAATAACTAGGAGTGCAAAATTCACCCCGATTCATTAACTTATGATTATCTTTTTCCTCCTAACAGTGGTTTTCCCCATACTTTGTATTTCCTTCTTCAATCCCTTTATTACCCTGTGATAATCCCTTTATTACCCTGTGATTAAACTGATTGTGCTCTTCTTTCTTGAGTTCTGACAACAAAAAAATTCTCTCACCAAAGTATTCAGCAGTACAAGTTTGGGCACTGTCCTGGTTTCAGCTGGGATAGAGTTAATTTCCTTCACAGTAGCTAGTACGGGGCTGTGTTTTGGATTTGTGCTGAAGCAGTGGTGGTAATATGGAGATGTTTTAGTTGTTGCTCAGCAGCGCTTACACCAGTCAAGGACTGTTTCGGCTCCCCGTGCTGTGCCGGGGGCACGGGAAGCTGGGAGGGGACACAGCCGGGACAGTGACCCCAACTGACCCAAGGGATGTCCCACACCGTATGGTGTCATGCTCGGTGTATAGAGCTGGGGGAAGAAGGAAGTGGGGGACATTGGGAGTGATGGCGTTTGTCTTCCCAAGGAACCGTTACGCGTGATGGAGCCCTGCTTTCCTGGAGATGGCTGAGCACCCGCCTGCCCATGGGAAGCAGTGAATGAATCCCTTGTTTTGCTTTGCTTGCGTGCGTGGCTCTTTCTTTCCCTATTAAACTGTCTTTATCTCAACCCATGAGTTTCCTCACTTTTAGTCTTCCGATTCTCTCCCCCATCCCACTGGGGAGGAGTGAGCGCGCGGCTGCGTGGTGCTTGGTTGCTGACTGGGGCTAAACCACAACAGGCACTTAATTATTTTGTCTCTAGTAGTTGATCACAGTTTGTGTGTGTTTGGTGGGTTTTTTTGTTTGTTTGTTTGTTTTTGGTGTTTTTTTTAGGTTTGTTTTTTTTTAGAAAACATAAGAACTTCAAATAGGTTAAAGTGAATGTACTCAAAAATGAAATGCATAATATTGAATGAAATGCATAACATTATTGTACTAATGGCATCTGCTGTGGGTTGAACTCTGCAGGAGAAAAATGAGAGGAAGTCACTTACAGTCCCACATCAGATGATGCTCTCTACCCTTTTATCACAGCATCCATCCTTTCTCCGATGCTGATGTGTTTCTAGTTCAAGTGCCAGGAACTGCATGTACTTAGAGCTCCTGAGCAGTGCCATGATTTCCCTTAGCTGCCTTAAGCATCTCTACATGGCATCTTTCTCTAAGTAAAGACATCCCCTAAAGATGATGCTGAGCAGTGATTCTTTTCCCTTCTTGGTTTTAATGTGGTCTTAGCCTTCTGTTGACCACAGAGGTTTATCTGATACATTTTCAGACTGTTTTGGAATTAATGCGTGTGCTCCAGCCCACACTGCAAGCGCTGCTGTTATCACAGGCTGGAGTGTATCTGTTATAGGATGCAAGGAAAGGGTTTGTTGGTATTAGCTGTAAACTGCGAGGCTTCTAACCATGCTTTTTGAAG
Source organism: Anhinga rufa (assembly GCA_013400875.1). Taxonomy (NCBI): domain Eukaryota; kingdom Metazoa; phylum Chordata; class Aves; order Suliformes; family Anhingidae; genus Anhinga; species Anhinga rufa. Next base: position 10,366 of record VZTV01016526.1, on the reverse strand, counting down.
CTTACAATGGTAATTCAAGAATCTCTCTAGGGCAAGGAGTCAGAATATCTCCCACTGTCATTAAGTCATAAGAGTACAAATTAGTTTGACTTTTCCACAAACAGAGAGGGGTGGCAATAGTATCTATTTGCCCTTCTGATTTCTGGACATAAAAGCAGGAGCCAAGAGGACACTGACTTTTTCAGTGTGTTTCCAGGTTGCTGGTGACATCAAGGGTTGGCATGACTGGTGGAGGGGAGCTGCAGACCGCACTGGGGAAAAAGGTTCAGTTGGGTAGTTGCTAGAAGTTAGCTGCTGTAATAGCTACTGCCTGTACTGGGGTTTGCAGGCTGGTGAAAAGGTACTTTGAAGGAAACTAAATTGCATCTAGATAAAGCAATATGGAGGTCTTCATGGCCCACTCTGGCTTTGAATTTTTCATTTTCTTAAATTTTGTACCTCCTTTGACAGTTCTTTAGGGCAGAATGGAAGCATTTTTCTGTCCCAAGTTCTGCTGTTATCACAGAATCACAGAACGGTGGGGGTTGGAAGGGACCTCCAGAGATCATCTTGTCCAACCCCCCTGCGTGAGCAGCACCCCCAGAGCAGGGGCACAGGACCGCGTCCAGGGGGGGTGGGAATGGCTCCAGGGAAGGAGACTCCACAGCCTCTCTGGGCAGCCTGGGCCGCTGCTCTGGCACCCGCACAGCAAAGGAGTTTTGCCTCAGATTTCAGTGGAACTTCCCGTGTTCCAACTTGTGCCCGGTGCCCCTTGTCCTGTCGTCGGGCACCGCTGAGAAGAGCCCAGTCCCACCCTCCTGACACCCGCCCTTCAGACACTGATAAGCACTGATGAGATCCCCCTCAGCCTTCTCTTCTCCAGGCTGAACAAGCCCAGGTCTCTCAGCCTTTCCTCACCAGGGAGATGCTCCATCCCCTGAGCATCCTTGTGGCTCTGCGCTGGCCTTGCTCCAGCAGCTCCCTGTCCTTCTGGCACTGGGGGCCCAGCACTGGACACAGCACCCCAGCTGCGGCCTCCCCAGGGCAGAGCAGAGGGGCAGGATGGCCTCCCTCGCCCTGCTGCCCACACTCCTGTCCATGCAGCCCAGGACACCGCTGCCCTTCTTGGCCCCGAGGGCCCAGCGCTGGCTCAGGGGCACTGGCTGCCCACCAGCACTGCCAGGGCCTTCTCAGCAGAGCCGCTTCCCAGCAGGGCAGCCCCAGCCTGTGCTGGTGCCTGGGGCTGTTCCTCCCCAGGGGCAGGACCTTACATTTGTCATCCTGGGGAATTTGTTGATTCCCATAAAAACGTTTGGAGGCAAGCTCTTTGGCAGTCACGTGCTCTTGTAGCAACACCTGAAGAGCAGAGGGAATAGTGAAGTGTGGGTCTTGGTTCACATGAGGACATGAAAATAGCTGTGCTAGAGCATGCCAGAGGCTTACAAGGATGAGGTGCTCTCCAGTTGCTGGCAGCAAATAGGAGGAATAATCTAATAGCAGGTGAGGCCGTAGTCCCTGAACACATAAACACACGTTTTGGTTTATATGAACTTTGCAAGCATGGAAAGCCCATAATCATCACACCTGATAGTTTCACTAGTTCAGAGTAGCAAAAGAAATGAGGTGTTTTAATATTATACTTGGAGAAAACTGTGAGTGAATCTGGATATGACCTGCTGTCTCTCCAGATATTTTTCTGAAAGATATATATCAAAAACTTTTCTTTATAAAATATTCTGTAAAATGTAATGAAAATAAATGAATGCTTTGAAGGCATAAAATAGATTTTTATTTCTGAGCTTCATACTATGAATCACTCCCTTGATTTATATCCTAATAATCTGATTTATATCCATTGTTTACTTCTGTTTATATATAATCTGATGTCTGATCCTGGTTATCTTCTTTTAGGGCTAAGAGAGGATAATAAAGTTGTGATGCAAAACAACACAAATGCTTAATTCTTCAAAGTCACAATTTTTCATACATTGCAATGAATATAATAGACTAATGCAATAAATTATGTGAACCAAAATGGTTGTAATTCTTGCCTTTTCATTTAATCATAACAATTGCAATATTCTTAGTTTATTTAATATTTTTTATTAAAATGGAGATTTTCCCCATGAAGCCATACTGGCTTCTTTGGAAAGGAACCACTAATAATACACCTTAAGTGATCAATTAATAATGTTCACATTCTAAGCCTTTTTAAAATCAGTTATTCCTCACAATACTTCTGGGAGTTGTGTGGGTAAATATATTAACTCTATAGAATTATTACGAAATGCCATTAAGTGGAGCTGGATAAATGAAAAATGTTCCATTTTCTAGGGTTTTTTAAATTTGTAAAAGCTGAAATTTAAAAACATACAAATAAAATATAAATATATTCAACAAAACATTTTGTTCAATCCCAACTGTGGTTTTCAAACTGGATTTTAAGCAAAGTTTTTTCTTTTTGGTTTCATACAATTCTGAAGTTGTTACAAATGAGGTAAAGTAACAGATGACCAGTCTACCAATTGAAGGACGGTAATGCTGATATAGAAGTATACTAAGTTATTCGATGTAAAAAGCTATGTAGACTTCTCAGTATTCACTTGAAAATACTTTCTGTCTTGTTTTTATGAATTATTTTTTTTTAAAATGCTATTCTCCTGTATAAATTATAGAAAGTTTTTATGATCTGACTGAACAAGTTATAGGGGTCTGTCAAAATAATTTTAATCTGCCACCTTGTTAGAATCTTCATGTGAGTAAAACAGCCAAGAAAATGGAAGTAGAGGCTCACATCTCAATTCACAGAAAGATTTCCTGCTGTACTGCATGAAATATTGCATGGAATACTTAAGTTTAGTCTTGCTTACACCAAATTGTCAGCACAAACTGTCTTGACAGATACAGACCTGATAAAAGGTGTTAAGGACCATTTGATTGTCAAATTGCCATGTCTTGACTTTGACTTCTGGAAGAAGAATCAAATTAATATCTAATCATTATAATCCAAGTATACGTTTTCAATATATTTTCACAATTTAGTTGAAAATGCTTAATTCTAGGAATTGCATAGCCAGTTGTGCACATACCAAGTATTTTCTGAGTGCCATCTTTCTACCTTTAGACTTTCTCTTTTTTTTTTAAACTGGACAACCTGATTAACCGAATCTTTGGCAGAACACTGAAAGAAGATTATAATTGCCTGCATGTAATTTGTGGCACAAGGAATGTCTGACTTCTTGCACTATATTGCTGTCAGGGGAGTTTTATGTGGTTTTGTGCTTTGGGCTTTTTGGAAGAGAAACAATTCAGAAGAAAGAAGGATTGTGGTAGGATGTAGACAGGAGCTAAATTGTCTAATAAGTAGGAGTGTTAATGAGGTAGCAGGAAATACAAGGAACCCGTGGACCTGTCCACGGTCCTGGCTGGGACTTAGGAGAACCCTTTTTCTTTAGGATCGCTTTGACTCCGTGCAGGAGAAGGCTCTCTCCTACTCAAAAAATCAGAGCTACGGGAACAAACCTTCTTCTCGTCTTCCTTAATTAATGGTTGCAGAAGGACCTCCTTTAAATAAATAAATAAAACCTTTATGGAGCTGAGAGTTGTAGTTCGTCTTTGAGAAGGGGCAGACAGTAGGTAGTTGCTCTCCACAGTGTCGAGACAGCTGTCATGAATTTCAAGCCAAATTGGTTTTTTCCCTTCGCCACTTGTAGTGTGTATATTTGCACATATTGCTGACCAGGTGACTTCAAGTTGGAAATAAACTCATTTTTATCTGTCTGTAGAGAAAGGAAATTTATGGTTATACAACAAATTGATTTTATAGGAGATGTTTGGATAAAGTAAGTGTATAGAGAAGGAATTGATTTTCAGTAAAATAGAGTGAAGTAGAGCCCTCTGAGCAGGATATTCCAGCCTACCCCTCCTGTAACTTGAACAATTGGCCTCTAAGAATCTTCACACAACTGATGCCTAATCAGCCAATGCACCTTACTTTTCTCCTTGTGGCCGAGTCCCTTTAGTCTATGGAGAAACATCCTTCCTCAATGATAGGTTCAGCAGAAAGCCCTAGTGATGAATTGTCAGTCATATTGAATTATCTTCCCACTCTGAGAAGAGGCTGTGCTTTATCATTGTGGAAGAATACTGAGAGGGAAGTAAAAAGAGAAGGAGAGGGAAAGTGAGAGGAGACATTTTGTATTAGTGTTATCATTGGTACTATAAAATTACTGATGGAATTGAGGGTTCTTCCATTCACAGTACCTTTACAAATACTAAATTCACTGTAAGTGGTGTCAGTGTTCCCTTGCTGAGCCTTTATATGCTGAGTTTCTGCCCAGAGCACATCTTTATGATTGTTATAAGCCCTTAATAAAAAAAAAGTTTCTGCAGGAAATGCTGTCAGAGATTTAGCTAGAACATCACGAATAAAGTTGTGAAGGAAAGTGTGTTGAATAGAAAGTCAATACTATGAAGCTTGTATTGTGTTGAGTAATTCCCCCAATATTCCTACAGTGATAAAACAATTAAAAATCAGTGCCTCATTTGAAAAAAAAAAAAAGGCATGTGGTCTGCTGGACAGCTGGAATACAAAGGTGTGTTGGTGCTAATTATACTTCTCTCAGCGCCCATAATGCATATTGTTCATAAGCTTTAGCAACAGCCACATCCTGCTTAGGATTCAGTTCACATTCCTCTGCCACATTCTGCAGCCATCGCATTATCTGCAGAGGCAGGAGCGACTACAAATTGTACCAGAATGGAGCAGCCCAATGACTGACCTGGGAGACGACAGCTCTTTGCTGAAAAGATTAAAAGAAAAAAGTGTTTGCAGCCCCCCAAACATCTCCCCAAACATCTCCCTAACAAATATACATATCTGGCAGGTTTCTATCCCCTTCTGCAGGAAATCATCATCACAAATCAAGAATAGAGGGAAGTGGGGGGTGATGGTCTGTCGCATCATTTGTATTTCTGTTCTTGCACCGTTTGGAACAAAAGATAAGTGAATGTGCTCCTTATGTTCCAAAAGTGTAACAAGTAACCATTTGCTGTATAGGGATGACATAAAAGGGGCTTTATCCAGATTTGTTCACATAAAAGCAGTTGAAAAGTTCTAAGTTAAGTTTTTTTTCATGATTAACACAGGATCGCTAGTGTTGCAGTTGTTAATGCCATGTCTGATTTGCTGAGTTCCACATTATTGATTTTATTTTGATCGGAGTAAGACTGATTGCCACCTTGGAAAACAAAGTTGTCTTTGAATGATTGTGCTGGTTTTGGCTGGGATAGAGTTAATGTTCTTCATAGTAGCTAGTATGGAGCTGTGTTTTGGATTCCTGCTGAAGACTGTTGATAATATAGAAATGTTTTCATTACTGCTGAGCAGGGCTTAACACAGAGCCAAGGCCTTTCCTGCTCCCCACCCCACCAGTGAGTAGGCTGGGGGTGCACAGTGGGTTGGGAGGGGGCACAGCTGGGACAGCTGACCCCAACTGACCCCAGGGATGTCCCACACCATATGGCATCACGCTCAGCATAGAAAGCTGAGGGAAGTAGAAGGGGGGGACGTTCAGAGTGATGGTGTTAGGTGTGATGGAGCCCTGCTTTCCTGGGGATGGCTGAACACCTGCCTGCCCGTGGGAAGGAGTCAGTGAACTCCTTGTTTTACTTTGCTTGCGTGTGCGGCTTTTGCTTTACCTGTTAAACTGTTCCTATTGCAATCCACGAGTCTTCTCTTTTATCCTGCTGTTTCTCTCCCCCATCCTTCTGCAAGGTGGAGTGAGCGAGTGGCTGTGTGGTGCTTAGTTGCCAGCTGGGGTTAAGCCACGACAGTGACACTATTTAAGTATTACATTTCCCTAAACACTCATTAAGCCTCATGCTTTAATTAAACCTAAGTATTACCAGTGAATGTTGGAGGTGCTAAAACAGAAGAAGCAGAAAATGGACATACCTGAGGACCTTTTCCCTCTCACTAGAAAATTTATAAATCACTGTGGAAGAAAGAAGCCAGTAAGGATTTTGAGGTTTTTTGAGAGATCAACTACATTAAAATGTGACTCTTTTCCCTATGTGTTTGTTCTTGATGGTTCATAAAACACTTCTTGCTTCTTAGAGGGAAATTTGTTTTATGTACATATACATATCTGTTGCTTTTGCGTTCTTTTACTGACTCTGTGAAAGCTAATGAGCTTTGGGGCAAAGTCAGAAGCCAGTCTGATAGGTTCATGTTCTGGTTTCATAAGGTCTGGGCTCTGTTTCTGCTGCATGATGTTGGACAAATAATCTTTGTTCTTGCATTTCCTCTCCTGCCCATTTTGCTGCCACCTTAGTTTCTTTTTAATGAGAACCTTGCTGAGTTTGATTAAGTTTATATATTGATGTTTTCTCCCTTGCTGCTGTTACAGGCTGCTGCATTCGTTTTGCATGACATCTTGCGTTAGCTTCTGTAATGGTTTTGGCATGTCCCACATACCTCTGTCAATCACCACATTGCCACATCTCACTCATCAGTGAAGATCCACTTCTCTCAGCTCTGCCACACTGCTGTCACCCAATATTCAGCTCATGTGCAGAAAGAGCTAAAAATAACTCCTTTTTTTTCTGTGTAGAACTTACTATCTGTAGATCTAGAGTTGTTTAACAGTTCACGTCTCCGTTTCCCAGTGTCATTACAGAGGTGCAGAGAACACAGACTGACTTCCCAGGGTCACATAGCCAAGTAAGGGCAGAATAAAATGCTAGAAGCAATCATATAGCTTGTTCTGCTTGTGGAAGTCTGTGTACAGGCAGGTACATTGATGTTTTATGTAGCTCGTGTCCCCTAGGATGAGCAAGACTCTATTTAATAAGAACACATTTACTTCTGTCTTTGCATGTACATCGTCATTGAAAAGTATTTTGCTAATATTTTCTGGCTGACACATCTGTGCATATTTAGGAATTTATCCCTTCTACATCAAAATAGCTGTTATTGAGTCAGCAGTTTCCTAATATGATGTGATGATAAAGAATGTCAGAGATTTTGGTGAAAGAATTTGCTTGATGTATGCTGTTTTATGACTAGAGGTGGCACCTGGGCTTTCAGGTAAAATTCTTGAAGAATTTAGATAATAAAATACTGTGTTTTGTGCACTTTTGCCTCCTAAAAAGTGATGCATATGTGTTAGAAATAGAACAGAGATCTTAAACAACTACAAATTTGTTTTGGGCCAGTGAACTCTGGAAAAAGTAGGGAGATTCTGTCTGTTGCCCTTTATTACTTATTGTTGCTCACTCAGGTGAGCAGACTCAAACATTGCACTTTTGGCGTTTAATTTAACAATGTTGCTATCTGTAGAAAATACAACAATGTATATAATGAGACAGCCATAATCAGAATTTTCTGAGGTTTATTAACACCTTATCAGGACTTTGGAAGGCTCAGCAGCATATGCACTCTTCATTGGCATTATCTCACTTAATGAAATTTGAAAACAGCCTAAGCTAAGATGTTCTCCATGGCTCATTGGCTCCTCAGAGCTTTGGCAGAGGGGCATTGGTCAGATAAATCAATGATATATAACATTAAAAAAATTTGAGTTTTAATTTTTAAGTATATAATTACATTCAGGGCTGGATGCAAAAGCAGTGTCATGGCTGCAGAGGCAATCTGTGGTTATAGAATTATCCCTGGGTAATGGCGATTACTGTGTGGAGGCTAAAGGACCGTGTTTTTTCCAGTGAAGCCAAGCTATGAAGAAACTAAATGCCATGTATTGCTTTGTAGTAATAATTGAGACGGAATGATAAGTTAACCACTGTTTGAAATCTGGTTCTTAAAAGACTGCAGCAGATATAGCCTGGTGTAGCTGAAAAGAGTTGTAGTGGTAGCAAGTAAAATACCATGTAATTTATGACAATTTCTATTGGTAGAAGAATTCTGGGACATACAGAAAAGAGAAAAGACCAAATGAGTTAAGGCCATGAGATAGCATTGTCTTACATTACCTTCTTGGACATCCCAGAAAGTAAGCGTGGCTGTGAATTTTTACCTACTTGCATTTGGGGTGAGTGGAGGAGTGGATTTGGGTTTGGATATCTTAGAACTGAACAGTTCTAATGTTTTATTTTCAGACTAAATCCCAACACTGACTGGGCCTGCTCTCTTGTGACAACAAACATAGTTTTTTAGGAAATTTAATTTCCCTATTACATTTTAGTCATTTTGAATATATCATCTAGTCAACATCTCCACCTTGACCTGGCAGCAAGTCATGGTGTGTGCATACCGTAGAGTGGAAGGCACTGTAGATGGTCCCAAGTGGCTTGTTGGGACAGTTCTGGGCTAGAAGCATTGCAGTTGCACCCTCCAGCTGGGACTTTTCTTGTGTTACTGAACTGGGGTCTCTGGCTGTGTTAGCTTGGAGCTCTCTGCTCTGCTGTCCACTGTACAGCATTGGCTTGCCCTTGATTCTACAACTACCTGACAGGCGGTTGTAGTGAGGTGGGGTCGATCTCTTCTCCCAAGTAACAAGTGATAGGATCAGAGTAAATGGCCTCAAGTTGCGCCAAAGGACATTTAGATTGGATATTAGGAAATATTTCTTCACTGAAAGGGTTTTCAGGCATTGGAACGAGCCACCCAGGGAAGTGGTTGTGTCACTATCCCTAAAGGTATTGAAAAGACATGTAGATGTGGCACTTAGGGACATGGTTTAGTGGTGCAGTTGGCAGTGTTAGGTTTGCAGTTGGACTCCATGATTTTAGAGGTCTTTTCCAACCTAAATGATTCTTTGATTCCCTTCTTGCAAGGTGGGATTCTCACTCAGTATTGAAACACACATCATAAAAATTTCCCAATGACTTTCATCTATTACAAAAAAAATATTGGTTCAATCATTTTGCCCTAATAGAAGGGTTCCTTTTTTTAATTGTTCCTTCTAATGCCTGCCCTTAACTAGCAGTCAACAGCCAGAGCTGCTGGCAGTTTTAGTATTACAGAATGCCCCCTTGTCCCCCCACCGGCCACTGCTGGCCGCTTTACAGTCTAAGTACAGCTTTCTTATGAAAATGGATCAGGCAATCCTGCCCAGAAACCAGGATCAGTCCAATACTGGTTTTGTCACACAGGGTTCGTTATTCAGGGCAGTGGGGTATTGTTCTGGGTACTATGGCTACCCAGTGCTGTCCCACCCCATAGCTGCCCTAATCCAAACAAACCAGCCTGTGACTTCTTCAATTTCTATGGTTTTGTACCATGTATCAATGTGAATTACCCATTCTTCAGGTGCTTTTTATCTGGTTAATTACTTTTTCCATGCTTTAAGTGCTTGTAAGAGTAACAGCACTGTTTCATTCAAGCTACCTTTGAATATAATTTTTGGTATTGCCCCATCTGCACATCCTTCCCTCCACAGGTGGTTTTTTTCGGGTGTTTGTTGGTCTTTGATGGATTGCAGACATCCGACTTCTAATTTTGTTGTCTAAATCTCATCTTTCACACTGTGAAACTGCCCTGTACTTCTGTTACACAGCGACAGTAATTACAATAAATGTTTTCAGGCCTGCTTTAAGTTATGCCCCGTGCTTTTGATCCTTCTTCAGGACTTGCAACATCCCTTTTGTCTTCTGTGATTTTTTTTTCCTTTCCCGTATCATTCCTCAGGAGTCAACTTTTGCTTCCTACCACAGAAAACCTGAGACTTTGATTCAAGACATGGGGTGTCTTCTAGTGTGTATTCCCCGGTTACCTTTTTAGTCACTAGAGTGTTTTCCTCTGAAAGTCTGATTTTGAGCAGTAGATGTTTGTTTACCCTTTTACTTACTCTTTGCTCTTACTCTTGACTATGATTCTTATTACATGATTCTGCCTCATCAGAGGTGTGTCATAGTAAAGATGACAGATGCTGGCCTATGTTCCTCGTAACATCTCGATTTTGCTCTATGCCATTACCTAGATCCTGTAAAAACTGAGATTTTCTTTTGGAGTCTTTACAATAGCTTCAGCTGTGCATTAAACCTGAAACTAAGAACAGACATTTAGCTGATCTGAATGCAGCACTGGCAGCTTAGCATATCTGTGACCAGTCTTTAGAGAGGAATATGAATACAAATGATTTCGTGTTATCAAACCTAGTGGTCAGGGATTAAGTCAGTAATACCGAAGTATTGATACTAACTACAATCACTGAGAGTCAAATCATAATTGCTTTCTACCTTTCAGTCTTGTAGCTTTTTATTTCAAAGTACAATAGTTTTCCAAAATCATGTTTTGAGAGCAAAGTGAAACTTGACATTAAATTTAATAAACTGCGTTGACTTTACAGGAACAAATACAGTCCAGCCTGGATAGGTCTGCACAGCTCCATGGCTACCACTGTGCTGGGTGCCACAGAAATGCTTT
>VZTV01016510.1:1253-13008 GCA_013400875.1 Anhinga rufa | reverse complement strand
ACAAGGAAAACCCTACTTCTGTTTGCTTATATGCACTCTAGGAAAAAACAATGATTTGGTGCAGTTTCTGAAGCAGTATGGTTTATAGACTATTTCACCTTACATCATGATATTATTCCATTCTCCACCCTGTATGTGATAATGTACATATGATTAGATGAAATGGGACACAGTTTTTTTTTCTGAGTAATTTATACCAGGACACTGTACACTGTTCTTGAGACTAATATTTCACAATGATGGTTGTAAATTCAAACACTGTGATAGAAATCAGATGTCGAGGGACTATGTAACTACCAGAAGAATACAGATTTTAGTTTATTTTTGTTCAAATTTGTAAACCAGTCTATGGAATAAATGACAGAATAAAAACTAGTGGGAAAAGCAAATGCAGACTTTGAGGAACATACTTTTCAGCATGTATAAAGGAGCAAACCTACAGAACCTGTAGTACAAAACATACCTTCTGTTGAAGACCCTGTAACACGACCTTTTTTTTCTTTGCAACTTCAATAAAGAACATATGGGATCTCAGTCCTAAACATATAAACCAGTTTACTTTACTGACAAGTACTATTGAAAAGAGTCAACCATGTAAATTGGGAATTTGTCCAAAATTTCCATTTACCTGTTAGAATGAATTAGAATTTTATTTGTGCACAACAAAATTCTAGATTACTTACATATTACATCATGATATATTATTGGTATAAGTACTGATAATACTTGAGAAACTCTATGAACAAAATTCATTCTTTGATTTAATAAAGATTTACGCCTGCCAGCCTCACAAGATCTTTAATATTCTATTAGCAAACATTTTGGACAAAATTTACTTCTATAATGTGCTTTATAGTGTATTTTGCTTTGCCAAACCTTAATGAATACTTTTGCATCATTGTGACTACAGTTACAATAAAGCTACAGTGGCAAAATGCAAGGCTTTTAAGCTCTCAGAAGCCTAGGAGGCACTCCTAGGCTGATGAAATTTTATAAAAAAACTATGTAACAATGGTATAAAAAACCCAAGAACAAATGACATCATTGTTTGAAGCATGTACTATGGAAGCAAACCAAGGTCTTGAGTCTAATCCATTTAAAGACCACATCAACTCTGGTCAGCTTATCATTTTCACTATTTTTCCCCACTCATTGTTCTCACAAAGCAGCAATGTGACGCATGGAGCGCTAACAAGTCTACCCACAACTCTGCAGCTGGTTCAGTGTTTCGCAAGAATGCTGCCTCTCTGCCCACCAAAACTCTGCTAGATACTCTGCTACATCCTTGAGTAATCATCTCTCAGCTACTGCAACCACACATTTCTTAGCATAACACCTCTACTGTCGGCATTTCACTGCGATTGAGCAGACCAAGTTCTTTCCCCCTTTCACCTCAGCTCCAGCCTGAACATTTTAGATTTCACTGCTATTAGCATTTCCTTTCCACTCCATTAACAATGTTAGCTCTGTCCACCATCTACAATATCACTGTCATGTCTTCCTCCTCATTGGTCCCGTGTGTGAGAACCTCTGGATCTGTGTTGAACAGCCTTCTATATCCAACCCACAGTCTCTTAGACATGCAGTTTTTCATCAGACTTGCATGGAAAGTATGTATTTCTTCAGCACTGCACTCATCTCCTGGACTGCAGATTCACTAGGACTAGCTATCTTGGTAGTCCTCCTTCTGTTGTATGAGGTCAATCATATAGCCGGCACCTAACAAATACAAACATTAGACTACAGCTATTTGACTACTTCTGTAGTGAATAGTTGTTTTTAAACTAATCCTTGACACTTGGCAGTAGCATTTCTGGCACCTACTTATTCACAATGAAAAGTATGATATAGTTTCTTTCCTCCTTCCTCCTCGATACTGTGGCTTCTTACTTCATGCCTCAGGCAAGTATCACATCTGCCAAACCCAGGACTACCTTTTAGACACTCTTGCGCATCAGAATGCAAGAAGGATGCAGTGTAATTTTAGAAGATAACTTTTTCAATGTGGAGAAAAAAATCTTTCACAACCATTCTGTAAACCCTATGTGTATTTGTAAATTATTACCGAAATAAAATCCCACAGTAATTCTTTAAACTGCTGTGTGGGAGTAGAAACAAAGGAACGGGTGGGAAGAAAAAATATTACAGTGTATCTGCTTATACTCACATCATCAAAAGGACTACAAAACTCTGTGCTCAGATAAATTTGCTAGCCAATAGAACCAGCACCCTAAATGTTTGTTTTTAACTTCTAGTCTCACAGTTTAGTTGGTTGCGGTTTAAGAAGTGGAGAAGTTAAAATGCAACTAAGTGTTCCAAAGAGTAGTGCACAGAGCAAAGGTCAGGCAAGTAGCTTTGGGCTGATACCAGACTGCATTCGAAAAGAGAAAGAGGTTGGGGTAGGCAGCCAGCTGATGTGTATATGCTGGTATCTACACCCAGGCTTGGGTGAAAGGCAGAAAGCATGCTGTCGAAGCTTACATCAAGAGAATGCAAATGGTACATGTATAGCAGGGTGACAGCAGCACTCAATCCCTCCAAACTCCACTTGACTCTAGTGAGGAAGGCCACCTAGATGTCCTCATCCCTTGTCACTGTCACCGTGGTGCTGCAGTAACCTACGTTAACATCAGTTGCGTGCCAGCGAGTTGAGTTAGCACACTCTAAGAAGGTCCTGCTCCCTCTAGAGCAGTTGCTGATGACAACTAAAGCTAATACATTTTTCCTTCATACTGTAATAGCTCATATGCAATGACAGCTACCGTGCCTCAGCTGGCAAGAGGAGGATCCCGTCAAAGAGCTGCTGGCTTGCTTGTGCCTAGTGGAACACATCCCTTGGTCCTCCTCTGGCATCACCAAGCTGAGAGACCCAGCAGCTTCAGGTGCCTCCAACATCAGCAGAGACTGCTACCATCCCAGCCCTCTCCCCCACTCTCAGCTGCCCAGTTACAGATATGGTCCAGTCGTTTTGAAAATATCTGAACGTTATAAAGGTCACATTACACTGGTGAACCTGACCTGATGACTTTCAGCAAAATTATATCAGGAAAATAATTTTTAAAAATATGTAAGCGGTTTTGAATCTTTTTTCCAAATATACACATTCATTTGCTCCACCAATATTTCAGACACACACTCTATGCTTTTTAACTGTTGCCCCTTAACAACATCAACCACATATATACAAGTCACTTACAAGATGTATTTGTTGCATATTCAGATACCAAGGTTTCCAAAAAACATGCCCACTTCAGGATATATTGGTCATTCAGAGTCAGAAGGCAAACTACTGCCAACTTCGCCCCAAAAGAATTAAATGCTTTCAGTCAGCTCTTGGGTTTTAAATGGAGAATTCAAGTTTTAGAAGATTCGCCAAGCTCTACACTACAAAATTTAGCACACACTTTAGACTTAAAAGTTTGGTTGGCCTTCTGGCAGTTAAAAAAAAAAATTAAATGGTCAAGTTACAGAGAAAAATTTTCCTCCATATCAGTTCCATATTAATTTGACTATTTTCATCATGATAAGACCTCTGTTTAAGAACAAATGACTGCATATTGCCACTCCCACAAGGCACACTATAAATTCTCTTAAATTCTAACAGTGACAGGCATCAGCTTACAGTCACAGGAGAGAGGCTCATAGAAACCCTTCAACATTTTGGAATGAATAGCAAAACAATCCGCATGGAGAAAATGTGATAATGGAGCCATAACGTGATGGCACCAGGCTCTTAAAACATTTCTACTCAAAGCTCTATTGTATGCATGATTTAGTTGGAGCATAGGGATATCTGGAAGCCACATCAAAGGGCTAATGGATAGACATTTTGTTAGCATATGTAGAACTGATGCCAGGCCATAAAACAACATTGTACTGAGTATTACATCTCTTCGGATAAGTCTTTTTTTTTTTTTTCTGGGGTTGGGAATTTTTTTTGGTCTACAAGTTATTTCATAGAATCATAGAATTGTTTAGGTTGGAAAAAACCTTTAAGATCATCAAATCCAACCATTAACCTAGCACTGCCAAGTCCACCACTAAACCGTGTCCCTAAGCACCACAACTACACACCTTTTTAATACCTCCAGGGATGGTGACCCCATCACTTCCCTGGGCAGCCTGTGCCAATGCTTGATAGCCCTTTCAGTGTATTTCTCCTAATAACCAATATAAACCTCCTCTGGTGCAACTTGAGGCCATTTCCTCTTGTCCTATCGCTTGCTGACCCTTCACCAGCTTCATTGCCCTTCTTCGGACACACTCCAGCACCTCAATGTCTGTACTGAGGGGCCCAAAACTGAACACAGTATTTGAGGTGTGGCCTCACCAGTGCCAAGTACAGGGGCACGATCACTGCCCTACTCATGCTGGCCACACTATTTTTGACACAAGCCAGGCTGCTGTTGGCCTCCTTGGCCACCTGGGCACACTGCTGGCTCATGTTCAGCCGACTGTTGACCAACACCCCCAGGTCCTTCTCCACGGGGCAGCTTTCCAGCCACTCTTCCCCAAGCCTGTAGTGTTGCAGGGGGTTGTTCTGACCAAAGTGCAGGACCCGGCACTAAGCCTTCTTGAACCCCATACAATTGGCCTTGGCCCATCAATCCAGCCTGTCCAGATCCTTCTGCAAAGCCTTCCCACCCTCAGGCAGATCGACACTCCTGCCAAACTTGATGTCATCTGCAAACTTACTGAGGGTGCACTTGATCCCCTTGTCCAGACCATTGATATAGATTAAACAGAACTGGCCCCAGTACTGAGCCCTGGGGAACACCATTTCTTCCCTTATGTGCACGAATGCATAACAGGCTCAGAAGCCTGGACAATTTTCATGTTCTCTTGTTCCCTGGAGCTTTGCCCAGTATCACAGATTCCGAGAAAGGGCTGATTTTTGAAATAGGGAAAGGAAGAAGAATGAAAAAGTAAATAAGCTGCTCTTTCCTTTGTAGAACAGGTTCTGTTACATCAATCACAGTTTGGTAAAGAACTTGACAGTCTATTACCTTAGCATCTCTGTTTCTCAGGTCATTCCTAGAACTGCTACTTTCAAAGTGCTGTCCAAACTTGGCTCAGTGCTACAGTACATTCTTCAACGGTCTTTTATGCTTGTGGTGTTCAAAATAGAGTCACTTTTCAAATGGTACATTTTGTAGATATGGCACTCCATAAAAACAGGAGGCAAAAAAGCAGTGTACAGTGAATTCCTGGAACAGCTGTTGAGGATTCAAAAAAAGCCACTTATGAGCCCCTCCGTTTGTGCTCTACAGTATTTATGCTAGATCACAGAATAACGAGCAATCATTAAATTTATGTAGTTTGTAAGGCACTTAGGAAACAGTTTTCCCATCACTTAGTAACTGTAAGATAAGTAAAACAGCACTGCACACCAAGAAATATGCCATACAGAAAGATAGTGGAAGTCAGGATCATAGGAGAGTTCTATCTTTATCCACTTTGATACCTTTTCAGTTAATCAAGTATTTTGTGTTCCGTGTTTGGCACATTAGGTACATTGAAGCCAGACTAACAAGAAACAGCCACTATTTATAGCATTTCCCCAGAGATGGGAACAGTTGCTTCTGCACTTTAAGACCAATCATGTTACATCTGTATTATAATGAGAAGACAAACATGTTTTACTGCCAGCCCTGCCTGAATTTCAAATGAAAACCACATTAGTTAACTTGTGAATTTCTCCGTCAGTCAGTCTCCAGTGTCAACTTATATAGTTTAAATAAAACATCTCACCCATACACAATACAGTACAAAAGGATGCTAACAGCATGGTCTCAGGTTCAACAGCATGCTTCAAAAACTCCTCCAAGCTAAAAGTCAGGAAGGGACTGCAAATGTCTCTAACCTGCCGTAGCCTGGATCTCAGCAGGTTCTGCTACCATACCTTTCTCATTTCACAAACACTTTGGCTCAACTGTCAGCAGTCATACAGGCTTAAGTATGTTAAGTCCTACAACCCATAGGTTTTCCACTCTCACTGCTGTCCTAAGCACTGTGAGAATGAGATCCCAAGCTCAGAAAAGCTGCCAGGGCATCAAGTCATAGCATGCTTGGTCCCACTGCTTCCAATCTGTTTATATGAAGAAAAGCTTGATCTTTAACTCATTATCTTATGGGCACAGGCTCACCTCCTTTGGGCGCTTACACAGATTCAGGCCTCAGCAGGCACTAAATGAGGACCTTGGGACTGACAGCGAGGATGCTGGATGTTTCTTCTCAGAACATGCACAGTCATGCCTGCTCTGACATTAGCAAGGGTCCTGTCTGGGGAGAGCAGCCCTTCCCTAACTTAGAAGGGATAATACAGATAAACAGAACAGAGACACTGGTGAGACACTGAACTTTACTGACAGCATGACAAAAGCCATTTCCTTTTTCTGTCCAGATGCTTTGTACACCACCTGAAAACTTGGTAGTGCAAAGCTGCAACTTACAATAGGTTTCAAAGTAAATTTTTCTTAGTTGGAGCAATCAATGCTAAAGCATTTGCTTACTGCTACTGGCTGGCCAAACAGAAAGGATAAAGCAGAACAGAAACCTGAAGTATCAGTGGGTTAACTTTTCAAAAGTAGCTGCGTGCCTTGGGTGCAGATCTGCCTCAGAAAGCAACAGGACATCAGCACCCATGTCACATCATCGCTTCTGAAGATGAATGCAATCCTGAGAGCTTGATGCTTCACAAAGCAGTAATTATATTTCTTTTATTGCTTTAAGTTGTTCAGAAATGTAAATGTGTTAAAGATAAGCACAGGTGCCTAAACAGAGGTTTGCAAGTTTGACAATTCTGAGTATCAATTTTGATGATATCAAACATTTATTGCAACAGCAAAATAAAGCA
Organism: Anhinga rufa; assembly: GCA_013400875.1. Classification (NCBI taxonomy): domain Eukaryota; kingdom Metazoa; phylum Chordata; class Aves; order Suliformes; family Anhingidae; genus Anhinga; species Anhinga rufa. The sequence continues at coordinate 6,152 of VZTV01016510.1, read as the reverse complement.
TGTATTACAAGACCTTAAGAACATTATGTCTAAAAAAAAGCAAACCTTTAGGAAAATATGTCAGAAGTATTTAAAGTTCTTTTTTTTCCTGTTTTCCTTAACATTATTCTAGTTTTACCTTTTTTCCCCTCTATTGCTACATGCAAGAATCCACTCAAAACACTTGGAAAAATTACTTAAAAAGGAGGAACTGAACTGGACATGCTGCAAAAATGGTCAAATAAAGCAAAAAAGAAAAAAGAAGTATGAAAAACAGTACATAATTTTCCCCTTTCAAGGATTTTAGTAATAACATCCAACATGGCTTGTAGAAGATAAAATTTTCAGATTAATATGATTTCAGTTCTTGGCAATTATATTAATAAACATGCTAAAATCTCACAGGAGGAATGAATTAATTTTTTATAAATCAAGCAGTATATTAAATTCTGGTCAATACACAGATGAATTCGAACATGCCTAACATGCAATTAGCAGTTACATCTAGAACTGTATCACTTCTCACTGAACTTCAGTATCCTACAGTGACCCTAATTTTCAATTAAGTTCCAGGTTTTTAAGTTATAATTTGCTGCAATACCTGTGATCAGTAATGTTTCACAGGCTTCAGCCTAATTTCAAACCGTTTTGCTTTAGACCTTTGTAAAAGCACTACCACCCGCTGCTGATTTCTCACCCAGAGTTCAGAGATCCAGATTTGCTTTTGTTTCAATTCAAAACTTAAATTGAAATATTGGCCCATGGAAATGGCACCTTTCTATTCCCCTGGATTTGGAATGCATTTTGAAGCACCGTGGCATAAAAGGCATTGTAAGAGTTTGGGTCTGCAATGTATTTTATTGCCTAAATAGCTAGATGGTTCCCATTTTTACCAGAGTAACACAGTGGAATGGGCATGGTGAAGCACCCATTAAGGCTCCAAGAGGAACTGAGTACTTAAAAAACCTAAACATTCACTTGTTTTATTTTTCTGTTTCTTGGTTACATTTTCAAAGTGTGTCCACTACCACTCCCATTAACATCAGCAGGGGGCTTGTAAATAAGTCTTTACCCAGCGTTTCAAAAAACTAAGCTTCTCAGTGGAAGAAGTGAAGAGATCCCATTCCATTTCATTACTTAAAGAAACAGAGCAGGATAGCAAAGAGAAAATCAAGTACATGCAAGGATCTTAATGCATCTTTGAAGGTTACATTTGGACACTTTACAATCTGAACTGAAATGTCGTGGTTTTGAAATACACCAAACATAATTCAGGAAAGACAGCCTATCAGCTGGTTAGAAGCACTCTTTAAAATTCAGATGACATAAAATTAAAGTAGCTGTACCCTAATTTAGATGTTGGAGCATTGTCTTTAACTCGGTAAACATATGTTTCATGAAGCGAAACTCATAGGTGATGGTATGTAAACCGATCAACCACGATGGTTGTTACTGTTTCCCTGCCCCGTGATCAAGCTTCTGAAACCATACATTCATGCTAACACTGAGAACCTCTAGACATCACAGGCCAGAGCTGCAGAACTACCATCTCAGAAAAGATAAAATCTTGTAAGAACTATGTCTGATTTAAAGGCCCGAGATAGTAATTCTTATTTTCCATTGAAGTTAGAAAACCACAATGTTTAAAAAATAATTGTGGCTCAGTAGATGTACTTCAGCAGCAATTTCTAGTGCTGCTGTAATTGAGGTTGCATCAGCATTTTTACAATAAACCATACTGCCAGAATAATCATTCCATATTGTAAGCTGACATAGAAGACCTCATCCCAGGTACAAGCCCTTCAGCACCATGAATTTAGTTTGTATGATTTTTGGCTAAGAAGTTGGAAGAAAAGAGAAAGCAAGAAGAAAGGTCTTAAAATGGAAACCAACAATTTAGGACTAACTAGTGTTCAAACAGAATTCACAGATACTGTTCAGTGCAGATGGTTTATTTCTCCAAATTAACACACCTACAACTCCTGCTAAAGGCAGCAATGATTTGCACAAGAAAAAACATCTTCAAAAAGTTAAACTGACATCCTGCTTTCACTTTTACATTTGAGGAAAAACTCAGGCAAATCAATTTTATTTCCAGACAACAGAACCTGACTTATTTGCCTGACCAAGAAACCACTTGAAGGATAGTAACAGAACAATAAGCAAACTCCAAGCACAAATCATTATGGCAACCTTAACTTACTGCTTGTTATTTAAAACAATAACTGTACTTGTTACAGTGATAGGATTTCACTTCTGTTTACATACATGCTTCTTTGTAAGCCTATGCAGATGGTACTATTTAAAATGAGCTTTAAGCCAGGGAAACAATAAGAAGGAGGTTAAATTGTGTACAGTTTAGTTAATTTCCTGTTCTTAGAACACAGTAATTCTTACAGTTTTCTAAAATACATCATAGTATTTTAGAGCTGAGCCTGGAGGTTTCAAACTTGCTACCTGAAAAAGACTGAAAAGACGAGATACCTGAAATGTAGTAGAGTAGGTGACTATGAGTTACTTGTTTCAGGGATTTCTTAGGAAGGGCTGTTCTTTAGTTTTGTTTTTTTCTTATTTTTAAAGAACAAAGTAAGTTTCTTTTTGTATATTCTCACCCACCTGCTCTGGGTACTTGCTTCCAACTATCTCTGCCACGGTGTTAAAGGAAGGAGAGTCTGGATAGGTCTTAGCCCCCATCTTCAGGTGCACAATGATCTTAATGCCCCGGAAAGACATCCTTGACATCATTTCAGCATCTTCCACAGAGATGCAAGCAGTGGGAATCCGAGGCACATCAGGCTGGTAATCCTGCCACCCAGTATGTGGGCTGTGAAAATTAAAATAAAAACACAGTGTTAACAACTTAGCTCTGTAAGTTATTAACATTATTATAGAATTACTAAAAAGAATACTTTCACTACCATCCCCAGCAGACTCTCAAAAAAGATATATTTAGTATTTTCAAATAAACCTTTTGATAAAATACATCAAGTGTTTTTATACTAATCAGAACACCTGACTGTCACCATTCCCTATGTCTGGAAAGCTATTCTATGCCAGCTCTATTTAGGTCATTGCATGCTTTGACATTACAGTAGTAAATTCTCTGATACCACACTTTACTGCTTTATCAGGAAGAAAAGCACTGAAAAACCAGTAAGTGAAGAGTTCGTAAGAAGTGCATTTTTTCCCTGTGACAAGTAATGAAATTGAAATTCACTACTTCAGCTATTTCCACATCAGACTGGAGATTTATTTTGAAGAGCACTAATATGAGAGAGTTCAGGAAAAATAAGACAATAAGACCATAACAAAAATGCACATTTATTTGTTCTCAGTACAGTTGAGATTTCAACTGCTCCCTGTAAATGAAAGAGAACTGAAAAAAAAAAACAACCCTACAATTAACTTTACACAAATTACACAAAGAAGAAGAAAGATATGTACCACTAGATGTAAGGCTTCAGTATCTTCTGTTTAAGAATAGCTATGCCTTGTGGAGATAAAAAAGGGGGGGGAAAAACCAACCCCAAAATAATCACAAAGTTCCTCTGACATTCACAGTGTGATATGGAGTGACTTCTTTCCTCTCAGAAAGCTGCAGACCGTTTCATGACTATTTAAAGCAATTATTTCCCTTCCAGAGGCTCCTTCTACCACCGCCGCGTGCGGAACTAACTGGAATGAGTGGTTCCACATCTGACATCACAGGATCACTAAAAGGTGATGGACAAGTTCCTCAACAAGTTCCTTCAATGTTTTTTTCACATTTGGCCATTATTTACATATTTCTCACTTTCTGGCGCTTCTGTTGAGATCTTTGGATCCAACTTGCAGAAGTACTGAGCATTACAGCTGCAGCTGAAGTCAACACTTTTAAAGGGAAATTGTATATAAAGCCAGATACAGTGGAAAAAACCCGCGTGTGGGAAAAAAGAGGAATCAGGATCTAGATGTATGCTCAAATTCACAAATACTGCCGATATTAAATCATTCATTGCCTTCATTTCCCACTTGCAAAACGGGAATAAAAATACTCTTTGTTTCACAGACAGAGAAAAAAAAGGGGAATAAAAATACTCTTTGTTTCAAGAGGACAGACTCAATGAACACTTGAGAACCAATCTGATACCACAATAATGATCGGAAATCAACTGTTATACAATTACATGTCCTAAATCCTAAAATAAGCTCAGAACTGTGCATTGAAATATTAGGGTAAAACTCTGAATAAGCAGCTCTTCAGTACTGCCCAGCCTTTCCAGCAAATATGTAAGCTCAAATAATACATCTGCAACCCTTTATTTCAGGTCTACCTTGTAATTTTCACATTTCAGTCACTACTCAAGAGTCATTTTCAATATACATAAAATATTCAGTCATACGGAGGCTTCTTCAATGTTCTTATGAATATGCTATTTGTCTGTTTGTCTCAGTTACTAAATTCTGACTGTATCAGTGAAATGCCAGTGAATAACGTTTCCAAAGGAAATCTCTAAAGTTAAACCATATCTTTACCTACATGTTACCCTATGAAGAACAACTGGAGTTGAAGTTTTCAAACCAGATTACAGACATTTTTCACATCAACTGCTAAAAATTTTAATACTGTTTTTCCATATAATAAGATGGAGTTTGGCAGGGACCTCTGGAGGTCATCTGGTCCAACTCTGCTGCTCAAGCAGGGCCACCCAGAGCTGGCTGCCCAGAACCATGTCCAATACATGAAAATCTTCACATCTGAGCCTTAGTTACAGTAGCAGGCAGATATTTCTACACATTTAAATATTTTTTTTTAATTGGGGGATTTTTAAGTCTTCTAAATTGGAAAAAATCCCGACTTAATTCCTGGAGGAGATGTGGTGAGGAGGAAGGGAGAAATCCACTTTCTAAGGATCTAGATTAGGTAAAATGGGAGAGATT
>VZTV01016496.1:1567-19827 GCA_013400875.1 Anhinga rufa | reverse complement strand
ACTTTTAACCTTTTTCTTTAACTTCAAGCCTGAATTCTGTTACAGCTCTGGAGTGTTTTGGTAGTTATTCATATATTGTATCAGGATCAATACTAAAATACAGAGATGTAGGGATGACTGAGGGATTTAGGGTCTAGGGTATCGTTGCAGAATTCTTTGAATTGTTGAAAACTTGGGTGTTACGCTATTGTAAAAATGAGGACAATTACTACATGTGCTGGCAGGTTCAGCTAGCTCTGCCTCTATTCAAATGATATACAATGTTATTTTCCACAGGACTGGTTGGCAGAGGTAGTCCTGGAGAGAAATTTTTAACAGAAATGCCTAGGAGAAATTTAAGCTAAGGCTTTGTTGCTCATCTTTCTTGGTTTATGAATTAAGGCAAACTGCAAGTACGCTTGCAAACAGGAAATTAAAGTATCTTATACCTTCTGTATGTGTGCTTTTATAAATATGAATGTATACATCTTCACCACTGAACTTCAACTAATACATGCGGTTCCACATTTCTTTACTGCCTCCAAGTCACTGTTTGCAAATAAACTGATTTTCTTTCATACTAGTAAAAGCGATTTCTTTTTAAAAGGAAAAAGTTGTGTATTATTGTTTCCTAAAAAGACAAACAGGGAAAATAGAAAATAATTTTAACCATAGTTATGCATATGCAGTACATGCACCTGTATTTTGGACTTTGTATGTGGCATTGAAACATACCAACTGCATATTCAGACACCTTTCAGGTAAACTGTTGCAAAAATTAAGACAGTAATGTTATTTTTAGCACATCTATGTTTTGATAAGAAACACTTATTTTATATTTGTATATCCATTATACATAGAAGTTTTAATCCTGGAATAACATTACCCATGATCCTGCATGTGAGCAGCACAGAATTGGTAATGTCTCTAAGCACAATCAGAGGCTATCACAGATACTAATTCAACCAAATGTGCCAAGATCCATTTTAGAACAGCTTACATTGTTTGTCATTGTGGCTTATCCTGGAAGCTCTTCCAAAACCTTAATTTGAAACAGCCCTTGAAATTTAAGCTTAAATTTATTAATGAACAGTTTATACCCACATGCTCTAGTGCCAGCATTGTCTTTAATCTAGACTAGGTTTTTTCATGTGTTGGAATTTATCTCTACAAAATGTATCAGAGTAGGCACATCCAATAATTTTGAATTTTTATCCACCTTCCTATTTATTTATTTCTGTATCTTAAATTCACCTCTCAAATTTCATTCTAAAGCCTTGCAGGTTCCTGAGGTTAAACTAATGGGCCTGGATGAGGTACTGTCATTTGTTAAACAAGCATTCCAGGTTCGTGAGTCTCCCACAACTTTGCAGATCAGCAAGATCGGTATTCTTATTACCAGGCCTATGAGTCTGTGTGCCAACTCTTGTGTTACTCTAAAATGGAAATCACCTAGTTTTCTTACTGGAACATGTTTGGCTCAGGGGTATTGTTTTCACCACAGGTCTGCTGACTGCTATTTCCACACATTCAGTCTTACCTTTACCTCTACATTCAACATCACCAATTAATAAACTCAAAGCATTTCCTCATCCTAGGTGAATTCCAAGTCATCTCCTATTTCTATGCCTTAAGTCAAAGTACCAAAGGGGTCCTATTTTCCCTAATAGGTCCTGTGTTTTTGACACCTAATACAACCATTTCCTATAAAATTATAGATAGCTTTACATGCTAAAAATTCACTACAGTGACTGAAGTTAATGCATATGCAAGATATGACATAAAGTAATAATCTACTTTGTTGTCTATTTTTGTTGTGCTTCTATAGGTTAGGACAGGTATATACCCGATTCAAAAAACCAAATTAGGGGTGCTTTTTTTCTTCTTAAATAAAAAGTCAATCTTTTGGCATTATATGCCTGTGAGATAAATCAGTGTGTATAGTTGTATTTTGTTTTAAGCTAGATTTTATCTGAACCAAAGCTAACAGTTAAAAGCTAAGTGTCCTTCTGTTTAAATGGGCTAACCTGACTAGTTTGGTTTTTCAAAACCAGGTCAGGTTCAAATCCAAACAACACTTTATTCAAACAATCCTTGACACAGAGGTTCATTTAAAAAAGGTTCCTGCTCTGACCCATTTCTCCTATATGCTTTTAGAAAAACGATCACTGCCAGCAACATACATATTGACCTTATTTTTCCAGTTTGCTTACATATTATTAAAAATGGTTAGGAAACAGAAGCTATCAGAAGAGGACACAATACTTACTCATGTACAGTCCAGGGAGTGCAAGGGCTATATATTTAAATATATTTAATAAACCACCATAACTCAACAACAGGCTGCCCATCCGATACTTTAAACCAATAGTGGTTTTTTTTAACTATTATTGGCTCCCCCCCACCTCCCATCACGTCACCATGTAGCTCTCCACTCACCACAGACAGAGCCTCGCACTAATCTCCTTAAATGTGGTCTCTCGGGGAGGTAGCGGTATTTGCATCCAAAGATACTGAGGTTTGAGGTGTGATCTCCAAAGAATCGGAGCTGGCGGTATCTCTCCCCACAACGGTAACAGAAATTAGTGTTACACTGTGAACAGGTCATATGGTCACATCCTTCTGTTCTCTGGATGTGGATCTGTATGAGCAGAAGAAAAAAAATATATTATTTTTCCCCTCCCTAAGCAGAGGAAAGTAGGCACTACTCCATGCAGTCCATGCATCAGATGAAAAGACGCCACAAGCCACCTCCTGCTTAACTCAGCATTTGCATTAATTAATACTGCAGCTGTTGTAAGACAGTAATGGTTTTCTAAGGCATGTTTTAGACCATCAAACATGACTTATAGTTGTTTCCAGATTTCCATACATAATTTTCTATATAATCCTCATTCTCTGTTTAAACACTCTTTGTATCAGATAAGAATCTGAGTGAACCTTGCCCTTACTGAAAACTTGTTTTTATTACTGAAGTAGACACACTAGCACCAAAACTTTATTAAAAATAAAAGCAGCACTGTAAATATAGTTATGAACTCTGTTTGACCCCTCCACAGATGGACTTCCCTCTTATGCCACCTGTGGCCCCATTCCCTTTCCTGTTACCATCACAAATTGATTTGGCATTTTGTAATAAACACAAGAAAGGCTCTTGCTGTTAGAGTGAACGATTTGAAAAGGATGGGATTTTTTTTTGTAAAAAAAAAAAAAAAAAGATTCCACAAAAGAATTATGCCAAGCTTTCATAATGCCCACAGTGCAGCATGAAGCTGGGCTGCCTACGTTCTATATCCATCTTTCCACTGATTGCCTGAGCAAGTATCTCCATTCCTGTACCTCTACATACCCTTCTGCAAAACTGGTACATTTACTGACTATGCACAGATTTGGTAAGGCTTCAGTTTTAGTTAATAGTTCTGAAAGTCTTAGGAGAGAGGGTAGTCCCGGGGCTGAGTATTTCACTAAATCAACTACGATTGCACAGCTACTTCTAAACCTTGCCAACTAAAAATATAGGTAACGGGGTGGTAAACACAAACACTTTTCCCAGCTCACAAAATGGCTGAAGACCCAAGACCATGCTCCACAGTAGAATGGCAGATAAAAGTACCTAATATTTGAGGTTGGAAGTGACCCTCGGAGGTCATCTATTTTAACCCCAAGCTGGGCTAACTTCAAAGTCAGATCAGATTGCTCCAGGCCTCATCCCACTAGATCTTAAAAATCTCCAAGTATGGGTATGTCACAGTCAATTTGAGCAACGTGTCCCATGCTTCACCGCCCTCCCTAGGAATATTTTTTTCTCTTATATACAATTGGAATTTTATTTGTTGAAACTTGCAACAGATGAATGAATGCCTCCTGAAATTCTTATCCATACCTATATGTATTTGTTTTGCAGGGAGGTACAGGTAAAGACAAGGCATTACCACTCAGTGGCCCTGCAAGCACCAGAGATGCTGAAAGCTCAGGTACAACTGAAGCCTCTCGCCTCAAGAGAGGCTTGTGACTCCTGGGCTATCCTACTTGAGAGGGTTAAATGTATTTGTTCTTTGGTGCTGATCAGGGTTCACATGGAACCTGAGAAATCTCACTCACCCGAACAGCTACTGAAACTGGCGCTTTATACATGTAATAAAGTGATGTTTTCCACCAGCAATACTTCCGGTAAAAGATTCCAGGGCAGATGTAGTTAACGGTAGTTCCAGGTACACCTGCCAACATCCCTGTGCCAACAGCAGTGATATCAGAATTCATACTTCTATACTTTCAAATGCTTCTTTTACACATAACAAGGGAAAGACATTCACAAGAGAGAGGACTGGGCTACAAAACATTACTTTCTAGTGAGCAAGTATTCCAGTGGACTTGCATTCATCCCACAGAAGGGATGCAAATAGACTGACAAGGCAATTATCTCCCTTTACCCTGAGGAAGCCTGCTGTATCACAGGTGCCCTGTTTTCCAGAAGCACCTGAAAAAATATCTTTGCTGATGAGCTTTATAAGCCACTTCCAACCCTTTCACATACAAGCATTGACTGCAAGCAAAGTGGAAAGAAAAGTCTACCCAGTATTGTACCAACTTAAGCATACTTCTGAAGTTATACACTACTGTCTTCTAAAAAGGATATTGTCAGTTTGACTTTTGCATTTACTTTTCAGGTTTTATATGAAAAAAATGTTGACGCTACTCATGGAGCCATAGTTTATTTAATTCCTAAGAGATTATCTTGAACTGAAATTAAGGAATTTTAGTAGTGCCTCAATGTATTTTAACAAATTACCTTAAAAATGTAATTCCAATTAATTTTTCAGGGGACTGAAATTCAGACAGCAACTATTCAGAATTTTGTACTTTTAGAGGTACTTTTCCTCATCTGCTGATTCAGTGCTATATCTACATCTTAAAAATATAAGTGAGGGAATTAGATCTTATGACACTAATGAGAATTAACTGGTTGTTTTCTTTTCTTTTTGAATCAAGACTGTTGAATTCTCTTTTCTCTTCTCCAACTTACCAACCCAACCTATTAAGTTACCATCCATCCTAACTGAAAATCTGTACAAGCCTGGAGCCTATAAAAATCCTAGATACAAACCAAAAGTACTTCACATTTCAAAAATAAATTCATTTTCTTGGTAGTAAGAACTTCAAGGAGCTGCTGGCAATAGCTTTATACATTCTACCATCAATACCTTTCAGAAATACCACCTCTACCTTTCAGAAATACCCACCTCTTGGACACTGCCTGCCATCCTTCTAGCCAGGCACCACTTCTAAATCATTTTTGAATCTACTTGATTCTGCTCTAAATCCTCCAGACATACTGTCCTCTTAAAATATAAAGAAATTGATATAGAGTTTAGTTTCTTACAGACACACATCGCAATTACATGTACTTCATCTTTGCTTCTTCAAAAAGTAAAGTATTAAAAAAATTTTAGTGAATACTTATCTGCACATAACGTAACTGTCTTCAAAAGCTGCACATTTGGAACAACTGGTTGTATTTGCCTATGTTTTTTGTTGCAAAAAACTTTATCTTTTTTAGTGAGACTCCATTAAAAAAATGAAATAAAAAAACCCCACAGCCTTAGATGTGGGGCTCGGACTCCCTACCATACGCACGCAGACTGACAATGCCAGATGAACTTTGTGTGATTCGGTCAGGCTGCTTCAAGCCTGAGACATGACATCTCACCAGATGAACTTCACCTCTGGTTCACATGGACATGCCTCCCTCCCCTCAGGATAATCCACTGACAGAGATGGATTACAAATCTATAGGTTGGGAAAGCGATCACCAATGGGTCAGATATCACACAAGTGTTCCTACTCTGTTGGCAATACCAGGGCGTGCAGCAGGCAGCCGGGGAATGCACACGGCCAGGAATGCGGCTCGCTATAGTTAGCTGCGGCCATGCAGGGTTGGGTGCCTTCTAACTGCAGGCTTCCCAGCACCATGGTGGGGGTGGAGGAGGCAAGGTGAGAGCATGATGACTGCAAGGCCAGTTTCTGCCTCCAAGCATTCAGTCAGCATTACTGGCTTCATCCTGCACCCAGAGCCTGCTCAAACCCAAAGATGAACCCTCACCTTACATGGAAAGGTTTACTCATTCAGAAGCCCAAGAATGGCTCCCAGAACAAGAGGGGTGAAAATTACAGACCAGCAGCAAAGCACACAGAACTCAGAGTCTTAAGGAAAGAACTGAAGTAGCACAGTGGCTACTTCAGAGCCTCACTTTACCCTCTCTGCATTTCATGTGCCCTCTCACAGAAATCTTTTGGGAAATCACTTCCAAGAGATCCGAGATGAGAGTGGCCATTCTTCCGCCACTCCTTCTGAAGAAAACCTGGTACACAGCTTTATCCCTTCATCTTCAAGCAAGGACTCTCCTCCCTCCAGAGGATAAGGAATAATTTGCAGAGCACCTTTAAAAACTATGCCCTGACTTATTTGATAATGCTCATATTAATCAGAACAGTAAATCCACAGAGAAGTACATACTGCTTGATTTGCATTGACATCTTTGGTTACTTAATCTATTCTTGACTTTTCCTCAATCTGTTTGTCAATTTTGGGTGCTGCATATTTTTAACCAAAACATGAAAGAGGTTAAATAGAATATATGCACATATCAAACTAAAATATGTTGTCACCTGAAACATTGCCTACGTGGATCTAGAACAATGATAAATGAAATAGTACGTTACCAACTCTGTTTTCTCTGTCACTCTATTTTATTTGGAAATATGATAATCATCTGATTCAATGCTATTTTATATAGGGGTTTTGGGGGGATGGCTGGGGAGAGAGGCAGAGAAAGTATTTGCTTCAATCTCCTGACCCCAAATAGTTAAATGTTGATATGTTTATCCCCATGTGCCCAGACATCTATTAACACTGTGACGAAGATGAAGAATGCTGCATAAGATGTGTTTTTTTTCCTAACTGTTCAATAACCAGTTAAGAATAAAAAAAGAAAAAGAACAGTACCACTGACTAAGTGGTTCTCTTGATTACTTGCTGGTAATAGATTTGATTTAAAAACAAACAAACAATATGCTAATATAAACATTTTGGAGGTTGTAGAGCAAGAACAACTTTTTTCACCTCTGCAGAAAAGTATCAGGAGTGGGGTAATGAAGCAGTTTAAGAAAAGGTTGAACTCCCTCTTTGATATTCACTTATAATACCACAGTACCAGAAAGGACTTGTTAACACACATTCTTTTTCCGTCCTAGTTTCATAACTTTCCATACTGCCTCCCACCATGGAGGAGGTTTTATTTTCTTTTGATTATGAAAAGAAACCTAAAGTCTTTTTGGAATTAATAGCCAAACTCATGCAACTTCAGGCTTCAAAATTAGTGACTTAACCTGCATAAGTTTCAAGCATTCAGCCTTTTCTTTTGAAGATGGTGAAAACAGATGTACATTTTGCATTTTAAATTTAAAACTTATTAAGAATAAATATGTTAGGGTTAGTGGTTTTAGTTCCTTTCTCTTTCCATTGCTTTTCTACATTCACACTTTTTTGCTTGGTGCATTTTCTTCTTTTTCTGGATAACTTATTTCAATAGTTACATCATTTGCATTGTCATAAAAATCTGAGCCTGGACATAAGTCAAAGAATTAAAACCAAAACAGATACTTCTTCCCACTCCAGAAGGAACAAAGTTTCCAAAAGGATTTTACTGTAGAACTTCCCAGAAAGCAAGCATTTTTAGAACAAGCTCAAACCTACCAACTCTTACCAAACGGCAAGCTGTTAAAACTCTGTTCAAATGTCATGTGTGCACGGGATGAAGGGTAAACAACCAACTGCTGATTTCAGAGTTTTCCGAATTTTGCTTAGTATTCTGAAATCTTTCCATTTCAAGCTATGGCATCACAGGCATTTTTTCTCCAAGACCAAAGTAAGATACTTAGAAAACTGATAAACATTCTCTTATTTGCACAGCGTAAGGCTTAAACTGTGACTTCGGACTTTTAGAAGTAAATATTCCCATTCAATATTTATTTCCTACCAAACGTTCCAGTTTCCTTACTTTGTCCTCTCCATGAAGTAGATATAGAGCAATAGATAGGTTCATGGTTAGGTACTCCCCTTCAAAAAAAGGGACAGACTCCTACCACCACAGTGTTATCAAGGTTTTGACTTACTACTCTGTCAGTAGCTGGAGATAAGTGCTGTGAAAAAACAGTGAACAAACATAATGGCCACCTTCCTTAAGGGCAGCCGGGGCACGTGCGTGCAGGGCTGTTGCATCTCATTTGAGTAGTGGGAAATATTTCCTATCCTGGAAGAGATTAATGACGTTTTTAGGGCACAGGACCACACTTCAGTCTGCTGAAAATTAAACTAATTTATGAGAAAGGCTTGTGAAGAACTGACATTTAATCCTAAAAATAATCTGGTTTTGCCAAATCTTAAAGTCTCCCTTATTTAACTTGTTGATAGAGTACTTTCTGCCTTACTCAAACTCAATTCACCCAAGCTCTTTTGAAAACCTGACAAAGGGCACCATATTTCCCTAAAGCTTTCAATTTCTTTAAAGCTTTATTTTAGTAAAAAATTTGCAGTGACACACATTCATTATAAGCATACATTAAAGCCTATTAGGACATCCCTAATGTTTCTTTTACATGCAGAGATTCTGCCCAATCAGTACAGGAACCAGCGAGTAAAATATCTGACCTGGTTTTCTCAATTTGTCATTGACAAGAATCTGCATAGCAAGTGTGAATTACATTTACAATGCCAAGCAGAAGTTACAAATATTTACTTTTTATACATATTTGAACAGTTTGAAGTCACTACCTGCAAGCCAAGGGAGAGCAGCTCACCTTGCATTTTGGACACTTCTGGGCATTCCTCTGCCCATGTTCGATTTCGTTGGCCCAGTGACGCAACAGCTTGTCTCCCTTCTTGTATTCTTTGCAGTTAACGCCTTCATGCCAGGGAGAGTGGCACTTGAAACACCAGACAAATTGGCAAGATGGACACTGGATCTGTACAAATGAGAAAACACCACAAGTTTGCAAGCCGGGTGCTGACCCAACAGGAAATCCTGTTCTAAACCCACTGCTCTTCAACTGAAAGAGTAGCTGCCCAGCAAAGGTCTAACATCTTTTGAAATGTTTGTTTTAAAAACCCAAGAAGCTGTGGAAGCTAACTTGTTCTTCTTTTTTAAAAGAGAGAAAATACAGAACTAATTGTTAAAGCCAGGAAAGGCCCCAGTCAAATGAAGCACAAGTAGCTTGGTTTAAGCATAGGAACTGCTGCTCATGTGGCTCAAATGCCAAAAGGCAAAATCCAGGAAGTTTATTCAATTGCCTCTAATATGTGTGTGATGTCACCTAAAAATTAGCAGCCAGTTTTCAGTGCAGCGGATCTCAGTCTTCTAGCTGTAAACTTCACTACCGAGGCTATCACCAGGGAGTAGCTGTCTTCTGAAGAGGCTCTACAGACCCCGGTATGGGTTATGAAGCTTATATTAGAAATGGTCCTGGGAAAAGGGGGAAAGAGCAAGGGTCTCAACCAAGGGCAACAACTACCACCTGTAAGTCAGGCACCTCCTTTGGTTCTTGATAGCGTAAGGGTGAGCTAAGGCTGTGTCAAACAGCCCGCTTGCTACAGACCACACCTAACAGCAAAAAACACAACCCAAGCTCCTTCAATTGAGAAAGGATCTATTCTTCCCACTCCCTGGGTTTTAAATCATTGTGTCGAGCAGGTATCATCACGTCTTCCACCAGAGCATGGCTATTTTTTTGAAAAAAAGCTATGGCAGCTACTGTGTTTGTAGAAGTAATAAGTAGAGACACATTGCAGGTGCTTATCCAATGAAAGACAGGCCTCCTACCTGGATCATGACTAAGGAAAGCAAGAACTAGAAGCCACATTAGATACAGGCACACCTAGGCTCCTGCAACATCTTCACTTCTGCTGTGTTTGGCAGCAAAACATCTCAGCCTAAAAGATGGGAAGGCACATCTCTCCAGCAACTGCTGAGCCCTGTCCACCAGCCCCAGCTGCAGCCCACGCCTGGCACTGCCCTGGCTTTGTACCAGCTGATGGGCAGGACTGAGGAATGCAACCAGCCAAAAAAAACTTTTTGGTTGTATCTATGTCTAGACCTGGTTCACCACTGAACCACAGACACATCCGTGCTGGCCATGCATGGCGTGGGGGTGCTGGTCAGGAAACTACATCCTAGGGCATACTCACATGTGAAGCCCCCAAAATATATTTCCCAAAGTCCTCACTCCCACCAGCTGCCATGTGCTCTGCTCAGACACACCAACTGGTAGTATGCTGCCTCAAGCTCCAGTTAGAGTCCAAAGTAGGTCCTCTGATCTCCCTTAAGTATTTTGCTGGGGGGCAGCCAGAATTTGTTTATATGTGCAATTCCTACATCCGTCACTACCAGCAGGCTAATACCAAGCTGATCTGGTCTCTGATGCATGACTAAGAAATTAAGCCATCTGCTACTGTGTATAGAACTCTAGGAAATAGTATTAACAGAGATAGCATTTAGTTTTTTTGTCTTCAGTGGCTCACGCTAAAAACCTAATTGACACC
Organism: Anhinga rufa; assembly: GCA_013400875.1. NCBI lineage: Eukaryota > Metazoa > Chordata > Aves > Suliformes > Anhingidae > Anhinga > Anhinga rufa. The sequence continues at coordinate 9,254 of VZTV01016496.1, read as the reverse complement.
ATGGCTCAAGCTGAGCATTTTTATGACCATAGCTGACCCATTTTTCAGTGGTTCTCTTTACCTTCATCTGTAGAAAGCAAATATTTTTTCACACTGTAGCAGTGTCTAGCAGTCATAGCTTCATTTGTGTAAAGTGATCTACCTCTGTGCACAGCACTATTTAACCGAGTACTTTACCTTTAATGATGGACTATATGATGTGCTGCTCAATGCATCACTTCAGCTTACCTCTATGCCAATCCACATCTATAGATCAGCAAGTGCAAGAATGCGAGTTAATGATCAAGGGAATTAACAATTTTCTCACTACCCATAAGACAGCATTTCCCCCTACAGGATCCTTTGCCTGGGCATAAGGCTAGAGTACAAAGGGAAGCAGCATCAAGAAGTTGACAGATTTTCTTATTATAACACATCAACATTTTAGTCAGTTGCTATCTACTAGTCATTATCCTTGTAAAAAAAAGAATATCGAACATGCATTTAAGTGTTAGAATACATACATTTGCTTCATATCAAGCAGACTCAAAGAGAATGTAATATTAAAATGGATGAAACCCTGATATCCTTGTACCTGGTGCAAGTATGACTTACTGCTTTCTGTAGCTACAAAGTGACATTTTTGCTAAGGCACACAGTAAGATACCTCACACAAGAAAACTGCACTTATCACATGCTTCCTCTCAATGAAATACATTTCTGAAGACGCAGGTAGGTAGCACAAAATCAAGAACAACGAACCAAACTTGCTTGTAGGGAAACAACACATTAAGGCTGCAACATGTGGATTACAAACATTATTACTTTTTGCGTGAAAACACAGTAATGTCTGAGGCCAAGTTAAAGTATAAACCAGAAGCAATATAAAATATAAGCTGTGGCCTTTTTCTGATTTGTTGGTCTACTGGTGCAGATGCTAAACCAAAGGAAATACACCATCCTGTATCTCTGCTTCCCAGATGAATTTTCCTAATACAACCAGCTTACCAGGAAAGAGGAAAACTCTCACTCTGAAGAACGTAGATAATAGCATATTTATTGCTACTAACAAACTAACACCAAGCACTGATCTATGTTTCCACAATCCTTTAGAAACCAATATGCACAAGATGGACAGAATAGTCACTAGTAATCTAATCTAATACCTTAATTTCTTTTTTTACCTTCTTCCCCCCCACCCCATGCCCCCCACCAAGCTTTGAATTTACGTTTTTCAATAATGCATGTCAAGTCACCTACTGCTTGGAAGACAGATTATAGCAGGCATTGCATTGTATTACTCAGTATTTCTTATGCCCCAGCCAAAGATGAAGCCTGTAGCCACAATTAAGTGTTCTGCAACCTGAAAGCTTTTATCAGTTGCAGTATGCAGACATTTGAGATGGAACATCAATGTTAAAAAATACATACCCAAACCAACAGGTCCGGGAACCTGCAAGTTAAAGCTTCTTTCTTAAACAAAATGCCAACATAATTTATAACACAAATATTGTGGGTTTGGGGTTTTTTGGTGAAAATCTGCAGGCTCTATCTTTCTATTATAGCATGTATATAATTGCAAGAAATATAGCAGCCACCAGGATATATATTTAATCTTATACACGCACACTGACATCAGATGTTTCTAAATATATTACTTAGAAAGTACTGAAATACAGGATGAGTCTAACTGCATGAACTCAAGAGTAACATTTATTACCATGAAGGGCCCTGACTAACTGAAGCGAACTAGTGGGAACTGTCTACTTCATTACCAAGTTTGGCACTCCTAGCTTCCTTTTCCACCTGCCACCCCTGACAGCACCTTCCACAAAACTGAACTGGTAAATAGTTTTTACATTTTGAATGGGCCACTTGACTTCTCTGTTATTCAATACTGTCTGAACATACATTAAGCAGGCAAAGAAAACTATGTTCTTTTAAGTACTTATGAACCTTATTTTTCTTGGAACTAGTGGTTGCAAAACAAAACCCTAAACCTATTCAAACTTGGATGCAGTGTGACACCAGCGTGCTTAAGAAACAGGAACACAATAGGGCAATTACAGCAGTCTTTCCTATTCTTATTTCAGTCCTCCACTGCTTTTCTGAAAGAAAAGGAGTCAAGTATGATTTGCTTTATGCTTCAGCATTTGTGCATGAAATCATCATAACAAGGACACAGAAATGCCATCTACATATAATTTAAAGAAGTAAAATATATTGTAGTCCAGCAAAGTATATCTGAAAAAAACCCACAAAATGTTAATCTAGTGTTTTTTTCAAATATATTTTTCCTCACACATGTTTTTCCATTTATATTACAACTTCCATTTCAGTCTATCAGAATTGAGAGGATGGATACATACACAAGCTTCTATGCCATCCGAAGGTCAGTCTCTCTTGAAATAGAAAGATTACACAACTTCTCATACTAACCCTTTTGGTTCTCAGCTTTCTGAAACACTGACCTTTGAGGCTAACATTTTCCATTTTCTTAGCTAGCCTCTTTACTGCAAACTATTATAACTACCATTTTTCTCACCTCCCAGGCAAAGACCTTTCAAAATCGGTAAGTAACAGCCACACAAAATGCTCCTCGATGTGAGATGACGATAGCAGAACTAAGTGCACATTAAAAATATTCTGAGAGCCTGAAGCTGCAAAAAACTTAGTGGCATTTTCTGCCACTTAGTGGAATGCTAGCTATACAATAGGATGGCTGAATTAATTCCACAACTAACTGATTACATGAATTACAATAACTAGCTACAGTCACTTTATTCCAAAATAAATATGGGCTCCTGCCAAAACAGCTGCTGCCTCTTCACCACCAACCCATCCCCTCTCTCATACCAGCTGAAAATAAGCAACAACAAACCAAACAAATCTTGTATCCCATTGGAGCTGATCTTTGATCCAGCTCCCAGTGTGACACCAAAACATCAACACAAGCAAAAGCAAGCAGCAGCAAACTGAACTGCTAGGCTTAGATCAGTTTAGCTTACATAGAACAGCTATGGTAAGGAAAATGAATCTATAACAACTTTGCTACCTCTTTAAATTTAGATGTTGAGTTTATTCATAATTTTAAATCGTGTATCAAGTTTTAGGAGTGGCATCAGTAACATTGGATGATCCTTGCAGGTCCCTTCCAACTCAGGACATTCTATTTCAAAAGTATCTGTTCAAATGTACTCTCGGATTTTACAGTGTTTTCCCATTGCAATGTATAGGAGAGCGAGGGTACTGGCACTGAGCCCTTATGTGCAGTGATCCTCCTAGTAGGCTTGTGCACAGTTTCCCCACACATGACTCAGTTCTTCTGAAGGCAGTATTGCCAGTGCTGGTGCAGAATTCCTCCAGTGCAACTGCTGTTCATATTGCTAGCATGTGAATGTGCGAGTCTCCCAGTCTCCAGTCAGATGTCTCCTATGCTATATACGTAAGAAAATGAGTCTGTACCTCCAAAGAGCCTATAATTCAAGGCACAGAAAAGTTACCATACAATCACATGAGAATCTAAGAAAACTGAGATAATAACGGTCTACAGCTACGTGTGTATGTAATTACTCACATATACACACTCGTATATATAGTCTTCCTTTTAAATCTTATCCCTGCAGCAAAACTCTTCCTTGTGCTAAGCTTAAAATAAGTCACTAAAACTGTACCTATGTGAGAAAACAACACAGTTTCAGGGAATAGGTTGAAGCCCTGGACTATGATCATCCGTGCCGTTTGCTAGCACTTTCCTAACTACATTTCTGACCAGCATCAACTAGACATTCTTCCAGGCAACACCTGACCGCAGCTCAAAGGACACAGTCTGCCAGAGTCTGTTCACAGGAGGAGTCCTGAGCTCTGCAGATCAGGGCTACACATAATGCATCACCACAGGACCAGGGAACTGCTTCTGGCTTGCACTATTTCACACATCACCCAGCCTCCCATTCCTTCCGATTATGATATATAACATGGAAGCGCTGGGAACATTTTAACTATGGCGTTTTAACTCAGAGAGCACTGGTGGGCAGAATGACCCATTCTGTGCCTTGAGGAACATTCTCAGAGTTGGCATCCCATGACACAACAGCTGCACCACCTGCGACCCACATCCGTGGGACAGTAACAGCCTCTAGCATCTCAAGAGAGGCTGCTGCAGAAGCATTACATCATCTGACCTACCCTGGGCTGCACATCCTGTCTACACCCGAGGTAATGCTAAGCAGATAGGTGAAGGAGGTGGCTATGGGCAGAAGGAATTTTACCTGCAGTTTCTAATTCCTCTACCTCCGCTTAAGATGCCAAAAATCTGAAAATGTTGAATCCAACAGTGTGGCATGTAATTCATGCACTGGACAGATATACCCAAGTAGCTCATAACTCAGAGTTAGCTTCACCAAGGTTTCAACTCCACTGGATAGGCAACCTTCTACCTTTTATCTCCATACTGGGCTGGATCTTATGCTGTGTAATTAGGGCTATCTAAACAGTCATCTAAACTCCTACTGAGGAGAACTGGTTTGTCCAGGAAAGGCCAGCTCAATCATGAAATTAACTATAACAAGTCTAATAACCGGATGGCAAACTAACACAGGGCATGATACTGCAGACAGAACCTTCACCATCTTGAAACGAGATGGACCTTCAGCAGCTCAAAACTTCTTTTAGCTGTAATCTCTTGCTTTTTATCTTTGAAATCACAGTATAAGCAAATCTTCTACTAAACGAAATGCTGGAAAAGTATTTTCCCCCATATTTCTGAAGTTTTCTGTATTGTGAGTGATGAGACTACAGTAATGTATAACCTCTGGTAAGGGACTGAAGAAATCAAAACCAAGCAGCAGGATAGACAAAAGCTCTAGTTCTAAGGCAGGAGCAAGCCAACAGCCTAACACCATAAATGCCCAGAATTCATTTGCTCAGAGTTTCAGGAAAAAATGATCTTTGCTGGAGCTGTGTGTCTAAATTTATCGGTTATAGTGATAGCTACCCTTCCCTCTTCTGATCGTGACCATGTTGTTTGCATGTCAGAGAGAAAACACTCTTTAAAAATTGTGTGTCAGGACAAAATGATGCTACCTGCCTAAGAAGTAAAGACTGAAGTTCAACTGCTTGAACTGTTAGAAATCAATTAAGTAGCTAATCAATGATGTACTACAGATTCATATTCCTCATCCAGCATGCGCGCAGCCCCAGAGATGCATGAAAGCTCATATAACCCCTACCAAATGCTGTCCCATTTTTGTGGTGCCATCTAGCCCATGGCCCTGGCAGGCATGCTCACTTTGTATTTGTTCTCCAATTTGGCAGGGGTGGGAATGTGGCCTCTCCTCCGGAAGGTTGTAAAGTGCTTGCACTGAGGGCATGGCTTGGTGCTGGAGTCAATGCGGCTGAGTTCCAGGAAATATTTATACTTGATGATGTCGTCGTGGGGCAGGTTATAGAGGACAGTTGTTTCATCCAGGTGTTCGCTGCACTCTGTGATCGGGCATTTTATATCTGCTTGTCCCAGCTGCACCTGCATATGGAAAAACCCAGAAGAGCTGTATGACCTTTTGTTTGGAAGAAGCAAGCAAGTATTTGTGAATTTTTGTGAGAAAAAACTTAACTTCAAGTACTGTAACAATCCACAGAGTATCAAGCATATTGTCTTAAAAGTATTCTGAATTACTCCAAGCACACTGTCATTTTTCCAGAAGGTAATTTCAAATACAAACAGAAAAGCTAATTACCCTTACGGCGACTGCAGTTATTAAACGTTTATTCTCAGTGTATGCACCATGGCTATGTACTCCACGAAACCAAAACACAAGCCCTACCTAGCAGCACTCATTCAGCACTCCACGCTTTTTGTGTAACAGTCAGCGTGCCACTATCACAGCTCATGAAGGCTGTGAGAAAGCAGGCAATGGAAACATTCGTGTATTGTTTCACTGCACAACCTGCTGGGAATCATTGCAGAGAAAGTGAAATCAATTTAGGATCAGAGTCTAGCAATTCTAACACAGTAGCCCTGAGCTGGTTCCTGCTCAGCAAGCTCAGCGCCTCTGCAGCCTGCTTCCAAGAAGCTCCTTATATGCCACACTGCATACGCAGAAAGTGTTAGCTGAGCCTGGGGCTGACCAAGCTAATAAATTTTCCCAGAACTCAAGAGTTTAAAAACAACCCCCAAAAACCAAACCAAAACAAACCCTTAAAAAAAAAAAACAACAAACCACAACTAAAAAGATGACCAAAACAAAAGCACATACAGAAGCAAGCTCAGATTTAACAGGGCTGAAACTGTTGTTGATCTAATAAGCCCTGATGGTCCAAAGCTGACCCATACGGTCCAACATCTGCAACACATTTCCAGAGCTCCTGGATCTGAGAACAGCACTGGACCCAGGTCTGCACCCTTCACGCTTGGCAGGCTTTAACAGATCAGACTCCTTGCCAAAACAGCAGATCCTACTTGTTCTGGGAGCAGCAGAGTTGCATTTGCTTGGCACTGAGCCTGAGTTAATAAACTTTGCTGGATCTTGAGAGTCTGCAAGGACCCAGCTTGAGCATGTTTGTGTCTGCCTCAAGTAATCTGGAATGAATGAGTGTTGACTGTACAAGTGGAGCTGACCACCAGCCCAATTCCTTCCTTAGTGAGTATCTCCATGCAGAAAAAAGTAAGTGGTATAATGGTGTAGCCAGCATCTCCTTCTAGGAATTACTGCTTCAAGGTTGGCAAGTTTGATTTCCCTAGACTGCTTATTCTTTAACATGCTCTATTATGGGAATCTGCCAAACAATACACTAAATATGATACGAACACCTCAGATTTGGATGCTGATCTCGCTGCTGCATAGTGGTACCAGAAGACACCTCAGAGACTCCAGTAATGCAGTATTTAAGCTAAGAATGGAGAAAAACACTCAAAAATCAACACAACCCTGTCATTGCTGTTTCAGCAATGGAGCCATATGGGCTCTAACTGAATGCTAATTAATTTAGTCAGGAGCCAGAGGATTAGAAGTCATAACAAAATGGTATAAACCCTAAGGCTCATACCGATTAAAAAAAAAAATCTCCTACTGCACTACCTTTGTTGTCTCAGCAGTGTAGCTAAACCCAAGCAGAGCAAAGAGGTTACGTATATGTTAGAGAAAAGCAGGGTGAAGATGTCCTAGGCCAGAGCACAGCAGAGATGTCAGCAGGCAATCGCTGCCACAGTGCCCTGCAGAGCCTCAGCTCAGGGTGCATGCAGATCTGCCTGCAGTACAGAGGAGAGGCAGCTCCCCCAGCAATACACCTACACTTAGGAAGAAACTTCCCTGAATTTCATTTCCAGCTCTAAAAGGTGAGCAGAGCTCTACCACATGCAAACAAGGCTAGGCTCAAAGAGTTTGGCTTTTATATGGACCAGTACAGGAGAAGTATGTACCCAAAGGTATCAAAAAAAAAAGCTCAAAACCCCACAAACTACATGCTGGGTAATGTCCACATTTTATACCTATAGGACACTAATTCACCTGTAGCAGCATGTGAAAACTGAACTCAAGCATATGACATCACTAGAGTGACTCTTCTCAGAAGAATCACCCAGTACATCATGGAGTTGTGCTTAAAAAGCAGATCATCAATCCAGCACTAGAGCACTCAAATGCACTGAACTAGGAAAACAATTTGCTACAGAAATATAAAAAGCTATTGCACTACTGCAAGGGTTAGT